>JAJDFG010000233.1:35000-127500 GCA_021039105.1 Scomber colias | reverse complement strand
CGGTGAGAGTTGGAGGTCACGGTCTGATGAAGCCAACAGGACCACATCATCTGCAAAAAGCAGTGACCCGATCCTGAGGTCACCAAACCGGACCCCCTCCACACCCTGGCTGCGCCTAGAAATCCTGTCCATAAAGATTATGAACAGGATCGGTGACAAAGGGCAGCCCTGGCGGAGTCCAACCCTCACTGGAAACAAGTCCGACTTATTACCGGCAATGTGGACCAAGCTCTGACACCGGTCATACAGGGGACGGACGGCCCTTATCAGGGGGTCCGATACCCCGTACTCCCGGAGAACCCCCCACAGGATTTCCCAAGGGACACGGTCGAATGCCTTCTCCAAGTCCACAAAACAGATGTGGACTGGTTGGGCAAACTCCCATGCACCCTCAAGGATCCTGCAGAGGGTGTAGAGCTGGTCCACTGTTCCACGGCCTGGACGAAAACCACACTGCTCCTCCTGAATCTGAGGTTCGACTATCCGACGGACACTCCTATCCAGCACCCCCTGAATAGACCTTACCAGGGAGGCTGAGGAGTGTGATCCCCCTGTAGTTGGAACACACCCTCCGGCCCCCTTCTTAAAAAGAGGGACCACCACCCCAGTCTGCCTATCCAGAGGCACTGCAACGATGTCCAAGCGATGCTTCAGAGTTGTGTCAACCATGACAGCCCCACAACATCCAGGGCCTTGAGGGCCCTCCCACCGAGAAACTTTTTAACCACCTCGGCGACCTCCGCCCCAGAGATAGGAGAGCCCACACCCGAGTCCCCCGGCCCTGCTTCCTTACCGGAAGGCGTGTCGGTGGGATTGAGGAGGTCTTCGAAGTATTCCTTCCACCGATCCACAACGTCCCGAGTCGAGGTCAGCAGTGCACCGTTCCCCCTGACGGCGCACTGCTTCCCCCTCCTGAGATGCCGGATGGTGGTCCAGAATCTCTTCGAAGCCATCCGGAAGTCTTTTTCCATGGCCCCACCGAGCTCCTCCCATGTCCGGGTTTTCGCCTCAGCGACCGCCCTAGCTGCGCTCCGCTTGGTCTGCCGGTACCTGTCTGCTGCCTCTGGAGTCCTACAGGCCAAAAAGGCCCTATAGGACTCCTTCTTCAGCTTGACGGCATCCCTCACCGCCGGTGTCCACCAGCGGGTTCGGGGATTGCCGCCCCGACAGGCACCGACCACCTTGCAGCCACAGCTCCGGTCGGCCGCCTTAACAATGGAGGCACGGAACATGGCCCACTCGGACTCAATGTCCCCCGCTTCCCGTACGTGGTCGAAGCTCTCCCGGAGGTGAGAGTTGAAACTCTCTCTGACAGGAGACTCTGCCAGACGTTCCCAGCAGACCCTCACAATACGTTTGGGTCTGCCAGGTCTGACCGGCATCCTCCCCCACCATCGGAGCCAACTTACCACCAGGTGGTAGGAGCCCCACCCCCAGGCCTGGCTCAAGGGGGGGCCCCGGTGACCCACGTCCAGGCAAGGGACACGAAAAACCAATTATGTTACTCGTCATTGGGGTTTTCTGAGCTACCTTTTGTCTGGCCCCTCCCCCCCGGACCTGTTTGCCATGGGAGACCCTACCAGGGGCATAAAGGCCCCCGACAACTGAGCTCCTGGAGTCATTGGGACACGCAAACCCCTCCACCACGATAAGGTAGTAGCTCAGGGAGGGGTCATATTCATTTATTTATTATTAATTTATTCTCATAAAAGAGTGAAACATAAATCATAATTTATTATTTATACTGAAACCAATATTACTAAAAATAATGTTAATATTATTTTACTATATTTTACAGCTGTTGTTCTTATTGTAATTATTTATTATTTATTGTTCTTATTCTCTCTGTAACGATGTAATGATGTGGTGGGATCAATAAATGAATATCTGATATTATCTCAACATTGTGAATTTAATTCTTTGGTTGTTTATAAAAAAACGTTTTTCATTCACTTTTATTATAATTTCTTTATATTCTGTATTAAATATAATATAAAATCTCTGTAAAATGAAACATGACGTGATGGAAGCTGACAGGAAGTAGATTATAAATATGAAATAAAGTCTGAATAAATAGAACTGAGAGGATCAGCTGTTGCTCAGAGGCAGCAGCTGCTTCCTGTTTCCTGTTAATGAGCTGAGTGTGAGACGGCCTGTAGCGATGAAGATTCACCTTCATCATCATAACCTTCATCATCATAACCTTCATCATAACCTTCATCATCATGACCTTCATCATCACCATCATCATGACCATCATCATCATCATCATCATCCTCACCACCATCATCACCATCATCACCATCATCATCATCATCATCACCACCACCATCGTCACCATCATCATCACCATCAACACCATCACCATCATCACCATCACCATCATCACCATCATCACCACCATCATCATCACCATCAACACCATCACCATCATCACCATCATCACCATCACCATCATCACCACCACCATCATCACCATCATCATCATCACCACCATCATCATCACCATCACCACCATCATCACCATCATCATCATCATCTGCTTCATCACCATCATCATCATCATCATCACTATCATCATCATCACCACCATCACCATCATCACCATCACAACAACCACCACCATCATCACCATCATCATCACTATCACCACCACCATCATCATCATCATCATCACCATCATCACCACCATCATCACCACCATCATCATCACCATCAACACCATCACCATCATCACCACCATCATCATCACAATCATCATCATCACCACCATCATCATCACCATCACCACCATCATCACCATCATCACCATTATCATCATCATCTCCATCACCATCATCATCAGCACCGTCATCACCATCATCATCATCACCACCATTATCACCATCATCATCGCCATCATCACCATCATCATCACCATCACCACCATCATCACCAACACCATCATCATCATCACCACCACCACCACCACCATTATCACCATCATCATCATCATCACCATCATCATCATCACCACCACCACCATTATCACCATCATCATCATCATCATCACCATCATCATCATCACCACCATCATCACCACCATTGTTACCATCTACATCATCATCACCATCATCACCACCATCATCATCACTATCATCATCATCATCATCACTATCATCATCATCATCATCACTATCATCATCATCATCACCATCATCATCATCATCACCTGCTTCATCACCATCATCATCATCATCACTATCATCATCATCACCACCATCACCATCATCACCATCATCACCATCACAACAACCACCACCATCATCACCATCATCATCACTATCACCACCACCATCATCATCATCATCATCATCACCATCACAACCACCACCATCATCACCATCATCATCACCACCACCACCACCATCATCATCATCACCACCATCACCACCACCGTCATCACCATCACCATCATCATCATCATCACCATCATCACCACCACCACCATCACCATCATCATCATCATCATCACCTTCATCATCTGCTGCGCTCACTTTAATAAAACACTAAACTTCATTATCACCTTTACTTTCCTCTTTAGTTCTGCAGGTTTGAACGTTAGTTCCATACTGGTTCTGGACGTTTACTGATATTTAACAGAGTGCAGTTTTGTAAAAATTAAGGTTTGTTTAGTAATTAAATGAATTATATTTGGGTTCATTAATAATTTCATCAGATAGCAGCTGTTAGCGACATTAATGGATTAAACTGATATATTCATATCAAAACTTCACACTAGTATTTTCTGTCAGTTAAACATTTAAAAGTTTAATTTATTTATTTTTCCCAAAGGATGCATGTCACATTTGTTCCCATAAGTTACTAAACTTCACCTTCAATAAAATGTTGTAAAACTAAAAATGAATAATTAACCTGTAACATCAAACCAGTCAATATAACATGAAGGTTTAACTACCAACTGTAACATTTATTATCATTATTATTATTATTATTGTTCCACTGATACAAAAGTTAACAATAAAGAGAGCAGACTAGAACTCAATAACTATAATCTATAATAAAAATAACTGGATCCATTTTTAACTCAGAGATTTTTAATGAGCATTTTTCATATTTACAAACTGACTCATGATGATGAACTTTGAGCTCAATAATGTTTCTACATATTTTAAAACATTAAAATATTCCCTCATTAAATTAATAAAAGGTCACAATGAAAGAAATCAAAACTAATAAATAAGAACCAACGAGCTGCAGCAGGAAATGTAAACAGGAATGAATTTAAAGTTTTTATCATAATAATATAATAAAGAAGTTTAAAATTGTAAAAACTTGTTAATCTCTTCATTTTCCCGTTATGTTAAAAATAAATGTTTTTTAATCCCTTTTATCAAACTTCTATAAAAATTTAAATGTTCCCGTTGACAGCTGTTGCCATGACAACGTGAACTCCTCGTGGATTGGCCGTTTCAGATGTCACTCCAGAGAACGGCCCGCCTACTTTTGTCCACACTGACAACGTATTGGCCGGAGAGCGACCAGGACACAGCGCTGATGGATGAGCTGAGGACAGAAGACAGGACATTAAAGGGCCAGTACAACATTTACAGCCTTTAATGTTTCTACTCAACACATCTGATCTGGAGCCATCAGTTCCTGTATTGATCAGCTGATCGGTTACCTGTGCTTGTCTGGTAGGCGGGTCTCCAGGTTGCCGTTGGTGACGTTCCAGATGTAGACGACGCCATCAGCTGATCCTGCTGCCAGGAAGCATCCGTCTGGACTGAAGAAGAAGAAGAAAAGAAGAAGAAGGAGGTGAGAACCATTCTAACAGGTCTACATGAGAGAAGGAGGTCTGGGTTTTACAGCTCAGCCTGATGCCACGAGACCCGACCCGGATAAGAGAGGATGGATGGATATAATCATTATATCATATTTATTATTATTTATTATCTATATTATTATATGTACCCCTCTGAGCGAACACTGACTGACTGTTTGAATCATGTTCAGTGTTTTCTGTCAGACAGCTGAACACACACAAAGCATCCCATCCTGCTGTTGTCATAGAAACTGCAGAAAATCCACCACGCAGCATCATATCACATCCCTTCCTCTCTTCCTGTCTCTACCTCTCCCTCTTTCTGTTTTCACATCGTTCTCTCTGCAGGAATGTTTCGTGTCTATCAGGAAAGAATAAGAAGTGATGACATCAGTGGAGATCAGCAGTTTATTCATTCTTAGAGGAAAATCAGATTGAATGTATTTCTCTCTGTCCCTGAAATAAAGCTACTATAAAACAGACGTGGTCATTTCAATGGTTTTCTGTGTAAATGTAATGGATTACATTCATTCACATTTATGTTATTTTGATATTGTTCTCTTTTTGTACAGCACGTATAACCCCTCATATGAGTCCTGCTGTATGTATGTAGCTTCAATAAACAGGCTGCTGACCTCCACCCAGGAACTCCTAAACCCGACCAACATGTCCTCTGTGGAGGAGATTCACCCTGAGATGCTGAAGGCTCTGGACATTGTGGGGCTGTCATGGAGGTCAGGGACATTGACCCATGGACTGGCAGACCGGGATGATGGTCCCTATTTTTAAAGAGGGGGGTCCCTATACAACCGCTGTGAGAGCTGTGTTCACATTCTCTGCAGTAAGTCAGACCTGGTCTCAGTGGGTGTTGGGCTCCATCAGGGCTGTCCCTGGTCTCTGATCCTGTTTGTGATCTTCATGGACAGAGTCTCAAGGGGCAGCCGGGGGGAGGAGAGAGTCCAGTTTGGGGACCTCAGAATCACCTCTCTGCTTTTTGTGGTTGATGTTGTTCTGTTGGACTCTACAGGTGAAGTCCTCCAACAGGCTCTGGGATGGTTTCCAGCTGAATGTGAAGCGGTCGGGATGAGAGTCAGCACCTCCACATCTGAGACCATGGTGCTCTGCTGGAACAAGGTGTACTGCCCCCTCAGGGTGGGGGGGGGGGGGTGCTGCCCCAAGCGGAGGAGTTTAAGTATCTGGGGGTCTTGTTCACAGTGAGGGTGAGATGGAGCGTGAGATTGACAGGTGACATCAGCAGTGATGCAGGTGGAGGACCCCAGATAAACAGGTAGGTTTTTATTTATTCATTTTATGTAAAGCTCCTTCGAGTAGTGTTAAACGCTCTCTACAAATAAAATGTACTATTATTATTATTGTTATTATTAAGAGATGTAAACAGGGCCAGACTGACCTGCTGATTCACAACATCTGTCAGTTTCACAGTTCAGACAGTTTGAATCTGGTGTCTGTCAGCTGATCAGAGACTGATCGGATCAATAACTCACCTGATCACAGCTTTGGTGCTGTCGCTGCCACATTTAAAGCCGTCCGCTCTGAGACACAAACACAAACAGCTGATGAGGATAAAACCATAAAAACCGACTCAAACATTAATGAATCATCACTGATCGGATGTTCCTACCTGAAGCACATGCGGTCGTTGCTCCACCTCCTCAGGTCGACCAGCTGGAGGCAGTCGTCACGGCAACAGCTGAGCAGCTGGCGATGGTCGGAGCTGATGTCCAATGACGTCACTCGACCCTGAGCGGGAAGCTCCTGGATACAGCTGACCGTCCTGAAGCAAACATTTCAGCTGTTTAACTACCAGAGTGACACACCTGACAGGTAACAGCATGCAGGTGACATACGACTGGTCAGGTGGGATACGAGCTGACCAATCACAGAACATTTAGTAGGTCTCATATCAGCCCCACACAGAATAAATGATCTATGAGTCAAATATGACCGGCTTTATTTTGGGAGTCACACTCGTTACAAAGACTCTGTCATGTATTTTATTTTGAAACGCAGCCCTCATTAAACTTGAAGATTAATTTACAGTTTTTAACATCTGTAAGTCAGAATTAGCTGTGAAGCCACTGCAGACAAAACCTTCATTAAACCTTCATTAAACCTTCATAAACCTTTATTAAACCTTTATTTATCCTTTATTATCTGGCCAGCAGGGGGCGACAGGCTTCCTCTCAGTGATGACCTCATTAAACGATGAGTTTAGTCTGTTAGTGTGTGTAATGTGGGCTGAGCTGTTGCTAGGCAACAGAGGAAGACATGGAGGAGTCAATTAAGTGGTGAAGTATGAAGTGGTGAAGTAGTGAAATGGTGAGGTGGTGAAGTGGTGAGGTGGTGAAGTGGTGAGGTACGAAGTGGTGAAGTGGTGAAGTGTGAAGTGGTGAAGTGGTGAGGTATGAAGTGGTGAGGTGTGAAGTGGTGAGGTATGAAGTGGTGAGGTGTGAAGTGGTGAAGTGGTGAGGTATGAAGTAGTGAGGTGTGAAGTGGTGAAGTGGTGAAGTGGTGAAGTGGTGAGGTATGAAATGGTGAGGTATGAAGTGGTGAAGTGTGAAGTGGTGAAGTGGTGAAGTGTGAAGTGGTGAGGTATGAAGTGGTGAGGTGTGAAGTGGTGAAGTGGTGAAGTGGTGAGGTATGAAATGGTGAGGTATGAAGTGGTGAGGTGTTACCTGGTGTCCCAGACTCTGATCTTGGAGTCATAGTGTCCGCTGATGATGCTGTTTTCAGAGCATACCAGATCGCTGCAGTATGACGCCACTTCAACTACCTGCACACCTGTAGGAGAAGTTCTGCTTAAACACAGTCTGCACCTGGTACTGTCACCTGGTACAGTATCACCTGGTACAGTGTCACCTGGTACAGTCTGCACCTGGTACTGTCACCTGGTACAGTATCACCTGGTACAGTCTGCACCGGGTACAGTCTGCACCTGGTACTGTCACCTGGTACAGTATCACCTGGTACAGTATCACCTGGTACAGTCTGCACCTGGTACAGTATCACCTGGTACAGTGTCACCTGGTACAGTCTGCACTGGGTACAGTCTGCACCTGGTACAGTGTCACCTGGTACAGTCTGCACCTGGTACTGTCACCTGGTACAGTCTGCACTGGGTACAGTCTACCCCTGGTACAGTGTCACCTGGTACAGTCTGCACCTGGTACAGTATCACCTGGTACAGTCTGCACCGGGTACAGTATCACCTGGTACAGTATCACCTGGTACAGTCTGCACCTGGTGCAGTGTCACCTGGTACAGTTATTGATTAGTTATTGATTAGTTACTGATAGTTATAGATCAGTTATTGATAGTTATAGATCAGTTATTGATTAGTTATAGATCAGTTATTGATAGTTATAGATCAGTTATTGATAGTTATTGATCAGTTATTGATTAGTTATAGATCAGTTATTGATAGTTATAGATCAGTTATTGATAGTTATTGATCAGTTATTGATTAGTTATAGATCAGTTATTGATTAGTTATTGATCAGTTATTGATGAGACTTACAGGCAGCTCTCTGCAGGTCCCACAGTCTGATGGTTCTGTCGGCGCTGCCGGTCACCACCTGATGAAGACCACTGAACCTCGCTGCTGTCACCTTCCTGCTGTGACCTGTCAGAGTCAGCTGACACAGGTGAGACAGACAGGTGAGACATAGACAGGTGAGACAGACAGGTGAGACAGACATGTGAGACAGACAGGTGAGACATAGACAGACATGTGAGATACAGATGGATGAAACTAAGACAGGTGAGACAGACAGGTGAGACACAGACAGGTGAGACAGACAGGTGAGATACAGATGGATGAAACTAAGACAGGTGAGACAGACAGGTGAGACACAGACAGGTGAGCCAGAGACAGGTGAGACAGACAGGTGAGAGACAGATGGATGAAACTAAGACAGGTGAGACACAGACAGACAGATGAGACAGAGACAGACAGGTGAGACACAGACAGATGAGACAGACAGGTGAGACACAGACAGACAGGTGAGACAGACAGACAGATGAGACAGACAGATGAGACACAGACGGACAGGTGAGACACAGACAGGTGAGACACACAGGTGAGACACAGACAGACAGGTGAGACAGACAGACAGATGAGACAGACAGATGAGACACAGACGGACAGGTGAGACACAGACAGGTGAGACACACAGGTGAGACACAGACAGACAGGTGAGACAGATAGGTGAGACAAAGACAGATGATGTTTACTTTCTGGTCTTTGGTTGTTTCAGAACCAGCAAGCTGAGAGCGCAGTGCATGATGGGACAGTTTGTGGTTACCTTGGGAACAGAGTCGTCCAAACGCCACAACAATGCCGATTTATCGTATGACGCCGCGAGAATCCTCAGACCCTGAAAACACAAAAAACATCAGACTAAGGAGGTCAGAGGTCACAGTACAGGTGTGGTTGAGGTGTGGTTCAGGTGTGGTTGAGGTGTGACTCAGGTGGATTTATTGCTTTGAAATTACATTCATTCACATTTATGTTATTTTGATATTGTTCTCTTTTTGTACAGCACGTATAACGCCTCATATGAGTCCTGCTGTATGTATGTAGCTTCAATAAACAGGCTGCTGACCTCCACCCAGGAACTCTTAAACCTGACCAACATGTCCTCTGTGGAGGAGATTCATGCTGAGTTGCTGAAGGCTCTGGACATTGTGGGGCTGTCATGGAGGTCAGGGATATTGACCCATGGACTGGCAGACCGGGATGATGGTACCTATTTTTAAAGAGGGGGGTCCCTATAAAACCGCTGTGAGAGCTGTGTTCACATTCTCTGCGGTAAGTCAGACCTGGTCTCAGTGGGTGTTGGGCTCCATCAGGGCTGTCCCTGGTCTCTGATCCTGTTTGGGATCTTCATGGACAGAGTCTCAAGGTGCACCTGGGGGGAGGAGAGAGTCCAGTTTGGGGACCTCAGAATCACCTCTCTGCTTTTTGTGGTTGATGTTCTTCTGTTGGACTCTACAGGTGAAGTCCTCCAACAGGCTCTGGGACGGTTTCCAGCTGCACCTCCACATCTGAGGCCATGGTGTTCTGCTGGAACAAGGTGGACTGCCCCCTCAGGGTTGGGGGGGGGGCATTTCTGCCCCAAGTGAAGGAGTTTAAGTATCTGGGGGTCTTCTTCACAGTGAGGGTGTGGGTCTCAGTATGACGCCACTTCAACTAGGTGTGGTTCAGGTATGGTTCAGATGTGACTCAGGTGTGACTCAGGTATGGTTCAGGTATGGTTCAGGTGTGGTTCAGGTGTAATTCAGGTATGGTTCAGGTGTGGTTCAGGTGTTGTACTCACCTTCGGGTCGAACTCGATGCAGGTGATTCCCTCCGTGCTGCCGTCCAGAGTCGCTCTGTGGGTCAGCGAGCCTGATGACATCATCAGTGAGGTCAGAACATGTCATCCCAATCACTGACCAATAGAAATGAAGCTGAGCTGAGACCAGCGTACCTGCGCGGACCTCCCACAGCTTGATGACCCGGTCGGTTCCTCCGGTGGCCAGCAGGTCCGAGCTGCAGCTGAACCGCACCGCGTTGATGCCTTGCTCATGAGCTTCCTGTCAGAACATCTGTCTGTTATAAAAACTACACAGAACTACAACTGCCATGATGCACCTCACTAACAGCAAGTACTCAGTGTGTAGTAGTCAGTGTGTACTCTGTGTGTGGTACTCAGTGTGTACTCTGTGTGTAGTACTCAGTGTGTACTCTGTGTGTGGTACTCAGTGTGTAGTACTCAGTGTGTACTCAGTGTGTAGTACTCAATGTGTAGTACTCAGTGTGTACTGTGTGTAGTACTCAGTGTGTAGTACTCAGTGTGTACTGTGTGTAGTACTCAGTGTGTACTCTGTGTGTGGTACTCAGTGTGTAGTACTCAGTGTGTACTCAGTGTGTAGTACTCAATGTGTAGTACTCAGTGTGTACTGTGTGTAGTACTCAGTGTGTAGTACTCAGTGTGCACTGTGTGTAGTACCAGGACTTGCAGAGCTCTAACAGGAACTCTGGCTGACAGACAGATTCCTACGGGACAAAACTGATCCTCCTCCAGACTGCAGACAGAGTGACCACGCCTCTTCCTGTTTACACACACACACACACACAAACACACACACACACACACACACACACAAACAGACACACACACACAAACAGACACACACACACACACACACACACACACACACACACACACAAACACACACACAAACACACACACACACAAACAGATTCATTTATTAATTCACTTCTGAACTTTTGTGAAACTGATTGTACGACTCATCTTCTGTTCCGGTCTCTGGAGGTTCAGAACTCACTCAAACAGGTCTTTGATGGACTTGAGAATCCTGGGAGACGTGGCGGACGCTGACCTGAGACAGACAGGTGAGACAGACAGACAGGTGAGACAGAGACAGGTGAGACAGACCGACAGACAGGTGAGACAGACAGGTGAGACAGACAGACAGGTGAGACAGACAGACAGGTGAGACAGAGACAGACAGGTGAGACAGACAGACAGACAGATAGGTGAGACAGACAGGTGATACAGACAGACAGGTGAGACAGACAGCTGAGACAGACAGACAGGTGAGACAGACAGACAGGTGAGACAGACAGGTGAGACAGACAGGTGAGACGCTGCAGTCTTTACCTGAAGAGACGAGCGTGTCCTCGCTCTGTGGACGAGGTCTTTGGAGACGTGGATCTGGAGGACGGAGCACTGGAGGAGCTGAAACACATCATCATCATCATCATCATCATCATCACCATCATCATCATCACCTTCATCACGATCATCATCATCACCTTCATCATCATCACCATCATCATCACCATCACCATCATCACCATCATCACCACCATCACCATCATCACCATCATCACCACCATCATCACCACCATCACCACCATCACCATCATCATCATCATCATCACCATCATCATCACCATCATCACCATCATCATCACCATCATCATCACCATCATCATCACCATCATGACCATCATCAGTAACATGATGAAGGTGTGAGGTCGTACCTGTCTATGATGACCTTTGACCTTGCTGCTGTCTGTAGTTCTTTCCTCAGATTTGCTTCTCGAGCTCTAAACAGAACAGAATGAGAGTGAGCTGCAGTTCCTAACCCTAACCCCCCCAACCCCCCTCCCCTAACCCTAACACCCCCAACCCCCAACCCTAACCCCGCCCCCTCCAACCCTAACCCTGACCCCGCCCCCTCCAACCCTAACTCCCCCAACCCTAACCCCAACCCCCCCCACCGTTGGGTATACAGAGTAGTTTTGGGACCTGGAGCGCCTCTCGTTGCGGCTGTTCATGCGTGCGGCGGCCTGCTGCTTCAGGTGGATCACGTCCTCCAGCAGGTGTCCTTCTCTCAGCTTCTCGTCTCTCAGACTCGTCTCGGCTCGTCTCTGTCGCTCCAGCAGAGCGTCGTACTCCACCTTCATCACCCGGTTCTCCTCCTGGAGCCGCTCCACCCGCCCCTGCAGCTCCTGGTGGGCATCAAATGCACCCGCCAGCCGACGCTCCTCCTCCCCGAGCCTGGGCAGAGAGAGTGACATCATCACCGTCATCATCACCGTCATCATCATCATCACCATCACCATCATCACCGTCATCATCATCATCGCCATCACCATCACCATCACCACCATCACCATCACCATCATCATCATCATCACCATCACCATCAATGTGTGTATGTGTGTTACCTGGCTTGTTGGTCCTTCAGTTCTTCTTCTCTGGTCTGTATTTGTTGCTGCAGTTCGACCACCTGAAAGGCCAGCTGTAACAAACAGGTTAACATTAATTAACTAATGAAGTTCTTTTTTAAATCCATGTGATGAATCACATGACGTGTCCCAGTGATGATGTCAGCAGGTGTGTCCGACCTCTCCGGTGGTCTTCTTCAGCTGGTTGTTCTGCAACAGCAGAGACGAGACGCTGCTGTCACCAGAGGGCTGCCTGCATGTACGAAACAAACACACACAGGTGAGCTGCCTGCATGTACGAAACAAACACACACGGGTGAGCTGCCTGCATGTACGAAACAAACACACACAGGTGAGCTGCCTGCATGTACGAAACAAACACACACAGGTGAGCTCAGAGCTCAGAGGTCATCAGTTACCTGATGGAGCAGCTCAGGATTCCTTTAGTCAGACACGTCTTCTGCAACAGCCGAGTGTCTGAAAATAACACGAAAACCATCATGTAATATGTAACGTGTCCTGTAACATGTGTCCTGTAACATGTAACATGTGTCCTGTAACATGTGTCCTGTAACATGTAACATGTGTCCTGTAACATGTAACATGTGTCCTGTAACATGTAACATGTGTCCTGTAACATGTAACATGTGTCCTGTAACATGTAACACGTGTCCTGTAACATGTGTCCTGTAACATGTAACATGTGTCCTGTAACATGTAACATGTGTCCTGTAACATGTGTCCTGTAACATGTGTCCTGTAACATGTGTCCTGTAACATGTAACACGTGTCGTGTAACATGTAACACGTGTCCTGTAACATGTAACACGTGTCCTGTAACATGTAACATGTGTCCTGTAACATGTAACATATGTCCTGTAACACATGTCCTGTAACATGTGTCATGTAACATGTAACATGTGTCCTGTAACTTGTAACATGTGTCCTGTAACATGTGTCATGTAACATGTAACATGTGTCCTGTAACTTGTAACATGTGTCCTGTAACATGTAACATGCGTCCTGTAACGTGTCATGTAACATGTAACATGTGTCCTGTAACTTGTAACATGTGTCCTGTAACATGTAACATGCGTCCTGTAACATGTAACATGTGTCCTGTAACATGTGTCCTGTAACATGTAACATGTGTCCCGTAACATGTAACATGTGTCCTGTAATATGTAACATGTGTCCTGTAACATGTGTCCTGTAACATGTAACATGTGTCCTGTAACATGTAACGTGTGTCCTGTAACATGTGTCCTGTAACATGTAACATGTGTCCTGTAACATGTGTCCTGTAATATGTAACATGTGTCCTGTATCATGTAAAATGTGTCCTGTAACATGTGTCCTATAAAATGTAACATGTGTCCTGTAACATGTGTCCTATAACATGTAACATGTGTCCTGTAACATGTAACATGTGTCCTGTAACATGTGTCCTGTAACATGTGTCCTGTGTCCTGTAACATGTAACATGTGTCCTGTAACATGTGTCCTGTAACTTGTAACGTGTGTCCTGTAACATGTAACATGTGTCCTGTAACATGTGTCCTGTAACATGTAACATGTGTCCTGTAACATGTAACATGTGTCCTGTAACGTGTGTCCTGTAACATGTAACATGTGTCCTGTAACATGTAACATGTGTCCTGTATCATGTAACATGTGTCCTGTATCATGTAACATGTGTCCTGTAACATGTAACGTGTGTCCTGTAACATGTGTCCTGTATCATGTAACATGTGTCCTGTAACATGTAACATGTGTCCTGTAACATGTAACATGTGTCCTGTAACATGTGTCATGTAACATGTAACATGTGTCCTGTAACATGTATTCTGTAACATGTAACATGCGTCCTGTAACATGTATTCTGTAACATGTAACATGCGTCCTGTAACATGTAACATGTGTCCTGTAACATGTGTCCTATAAAATGTAACACGTGTCCCGTAACATGTGTCCTGTAACATGTAACATGTGTCCTGTAACATGTAACATGTGTCCTGTAACACGTGTCCTGTAACATGTGTTATGTAACATGTAACATGTGTCCTGTAACACGTGTCCCGTGTCCTGCAGCCAGCACAGATGACACAGCAGCAGCAGACTGTCACACATGAGTGAGCTCACAGAGGAAGAGGAACAATGTGGTTATTTTAACTTCCTGAATAACTTCCCAGCAGCTGTTAGCCTGCTGATGTCACTGCTGGGCGTGGCTACAGCTGGTCTGATTGGACAGAGCTAATTACAGTTCTGTTTCTATACAAACTATAAGTAAGGAATTACTGAGTAACTCTATACTGAAGCTTCACTTCCTGTTTCATATTTTAAATTCATCTAAAACTTCATTCAGTGAATCTCACATTTAGCTGCAGTGATTTATACTGTAAGATGGTCTGAGTGGTCACTAACTGGTTCAACTGGTTAAACTGGTTAAACTGGTACTTGTCCTCCTTACAGAAGCAGATCAGGTCCTGGAACATGTCGTGCTGGTTCAGGTCTCTGTGCTTCAGCTGTCGGACGATGTGTCTCTTCCATCTGTCTCCTGCAGTCTGTCCTCCTCCTGCAGCCTGTCTCCGGCCGTCTCCCGCAGTGTGTCCCCCTCCCGTAGTTTGTCCCCGGCCGTCTCCCGCAGCCTGTCCCCGGCCGTCTCCCGCGGCCTGTCCCCGGCCGTCTCCCGCGGTCTGTCCCCGGCCTGCCTCCGTCATGTGTGGGCGGTCAGAGCGGGCTGTCTCCCGCGGACAGACGCTCCCAGACCGGCCAGATGTGTGCTCAGTGCTCGCTGTCTCCGCTCACTGAGCCGCCATGTTGTTGATCTTCTTCCTGATGTTTGTTTGTTTTTTAACTTCTCCTGACGTCGCTGAGAGGGGCGGCGCTTAGTGACAGCTGCCGGGTCTGTCAGCCAATCACCGCCCACTATCCACCCTTCCTGTTGACTGCGAGAAGTGTGTGTGTCTTTGTGTGTGTGTGTGAATGTGTGTGTGTGTGTGTCTTTGTATATGTGTGTGCCTTTATGTCTGTGTGTGTGTGTGTGTGTGTGTGTGTGTGAATGTGTGTGTGTCTTTGTGGATGTGTGTGTGTGTGTCTTTGTGGATGTGTGTGTGTGTGTCTTTGTGTATGTGTGAGTTTGTGAATGTGTGTGTGTGTGTGTCTTTGTGTGTATGTGTGTTGGGGTATTTTCACTGTAATAATTTATATCCAGTCATGTTATAACATAAGTCATTATAATAATAATAATTAAAGCTGCAACGCATTTTCAAGATCCTGCCCCGACTTCCTGTTAGACTTACAGTTATGGGTCCAAGAGACTTTTTTGTTTGTCTTGACATGTTTTATATGTGTAACAAATTTCCTTTATCTACATCAATCTGGGGTGAGGGGCTCCATTTCTTTCATGTGCCTAGGAGGCGCTATTGAGCCATTTTACAACACACATTTTCACAAACCATGAAATATCACATTTTTCACCGGGTGTGAGATGCGTGCAAAGTTTCATGAGTTTTGGGTTATGCTTTTTGTGGTTGATGTTGTTCTGTTGGACTCTACAAGTGAAGACCTCCAACAGGCTCTGGGACAGTTTCCAGCTGAATGTGAAGCGGTCGGGATGAGAGTCAGCACCTCCACATCTGACACCATGGTGCTCTGCTGGAACTAGGTGGACTGCCCCCTCAGGGTTTTGGGGGGGGGGCTGCCCCAAGTGGAGGAGTTGAAGTATCTGGGGGTCTTGTTCACAGTGAGGGTAAGATCGAGCGGGAGGTTGACAGGTGGATGGGTGCAGCACCAGGTGGATGAGTGCAGCATCAGGTGGATGGGTGCAGCATCAGCAGTGATGACCGTCCTGGTGTAGAAAGGGCTGAGCCTGAAGGTGAAGCTCTCAGTTCAGCAGTCAGTCTACGTCCCAACCCTCACCTCTGCGCACCAGCTTTGGGTAGTGACCCGAACAATGAGATGCTGGATCCAAGCAGAGAGAGTCTGGGCTCAGCCTTAGAGATCGGGTCAGGAGTTCAGACATCCGGAGGAGGCTAGGAGTAGAGCCGCTGCTCCTTTACATGGAAAGGAGCCAGCTGAGGTGGTTTGGGCTCCTGGTCAGGATCCTCCTGGACACCCCGCTTTAGAGGAGTTCCAGGTATGTCCAACTGGGAGGAGACCCAGAACACACTGAAGGGATTACATATCTCTGCTGGTCTGGGAACAGCTTGGGATCCTTCAGGAGGAGCTGATGAGTGTGGCTGGACAGAAGGAGGTCTGAGTTTCTGGGACCCGGATAAACAGGTGTATTTTATATATAAAGTATTCAGACTCTATTTACTGTCTGAAGGTCTGTGTGTGTGTGTGTCTATGTGTCTTTGTGTGTATGTGTGTTGGGGTATTTTCTCTGTAATAAAAATAAGTAAAAACAAACTAATTTATATCCAGTCATGTTATAACATAAGTCATTATAATAATAATAATTAAAGCCGCAACGCATTTTCAAGATCCCGCCCCGACTTCCTGTTAGACTTACGGTTATGGGTCCAAGAGACTTTTTTGTTTGTCTTGACATGTTTTATATGTGTACCAAATTTCCTTTATCTACATCAATCTGGGGTGAGGGGCTCCATTTCTTTCATGTGCCTAAAGGGCGCTATTGAGCCATTTTACAACACACATTTTCACGAACCATGAAATATCACATTTTTCGCCGGGTGTGAGATGCGTGCAAAGTTTCATGAGTTTTGGGTTATGTTTAGGCTGCCAAGATTGGGTTTGTTTTGGGTGAAGAATAATAATAAAGAAGAATTCCTACAGATTCAATACAGCAGGGGTGTCAACCATGCGGCCCGTGGGTCAGAACCGGCCCGCCGAGGGGTGCGATCCGGCCCACTTTCCTTTCTTTTCCTTCCTTCCTTCCTTCCATCTGTCCTTCCTTCCTCCCTACCTTCCTTTTATCCTTTTTTCCCTTTTTTTTTCCCTTTTTCGTTCCTTTCTTCCTTCCATCTGTCCTTCCTCCCTTCCTTTTTTCCTTTCTTCGTTCCTTTCTTCCTTCCATCTGTCCTTGCTCCCTTTCTTCCTTACTCCGTTTCTTCCATCTGTCCTTCCTCCCTTCTGTCCTTCCTGCCATCTGTCCTCCCTACCTTCCTGTTTTCCCTTCTTTGTTCTTTCATTAGTTCCTCCATTTCTTTCATCTGTCCTTCCTTCTTTCCTTCCTTCGTTCTGTCTGTCCTTCCTACCTTTCTTCTCTCTTTCCTTTCATCTCGCTTTCCTTCCTTCCCTTCTTATTTCCTTCCTTCCTTCCCTCCATCTTTTTAATGATCCGGCCCACATGAGATCAAATTGGTCTGTATGTGGCCCTTGAATGAATATGAGTTTGATACCCCTGCAATAGAGCCTTCACACTGTGGTGCTCGGGCCATAATAATATTAATAATAATAATAATGATAATAATAATACTAATAATAATGATTTTTATTTCTAGAGAGCTTTTAACATACTCAAAGACACTTTACAGCAGCAGGTCCATTAAGAACAATTAAACAATGAAAAGGTTGTGGAGGGATGAGGAGCTTGAGGAGGTTCTGGAGTTTATTGAGAGCTTTGGAGGAGGAACCGAAGAGATGCTGTTACTGTAGTCTAGGAGGGAGGAGACAGAGGAGTGAATGAGGGTTTGAGGAGGTGATGGAGGAGTAGATTAGAGTTTGATGAGAAGAAGTTAAAATCAGGATTCAAGTTTCTTTATTATAATTCAAATCAAATGTGTTAAACAACATTATCAGTTATCAGAGGTGGGTAGAGTAGCCAAAAATTGTACTCAAGTAAGAGTACTGTTACTTTAGAATAATATGACTCAAGTAAAAGTAAAAAGTATTGTCACCCTGTGTTACTTGAGTAAGAGTAAAAAGTAATGGGTGAAAAAACTACTCAAGTACAGAGTAACTGTCGAGTAACCTCTTCTATTTATCAGGTCAAATAATGTCAAATAATGCACATGATGCATGCACAAAAATATATTATGGCAATGATAATTTTTCAGAGCCGGACAATTCCCTTAGACAACTGAAACAGTTTATAATAAACAATAATAAATAAATAATATAATAACTTAAATCTTTACACAGTAACATGAATTTTAAAAAAAATACATTAAAATAAAAATAAATTAATAACAAAACAATGGGCTCAATAGTAGAGGTACAGTTGAGGTTACAAAGAACAAGTTTCTAAAAACCATAGAACACTCAACACAGAACAGTGGGCTCCATAGGCACTGCAGAGATTACTGTACAATGAATAACAAGAACAACAACAAGGCAGTCTCTGAGTGACCAATACATTTCCTTCCTTCCTTCATTCATTCATAACACTGTGTGTATGTAGGTGTGTGTAAGTGTAGGCGTGTGTGTGTGCGCGCGTGCATGTGATGGCTAGGCTCTGCCTGATTGGTGAAAAGGAGTTAGACGTCGCTAGTGGCTACATTTGATTGGTGAGATGCAGTCATGTGATAGTCACAGAGCCTCTGGGAAGTCCCGACCCATGCTCTCCCCATATAAACAAAACAGACCATGCGGCAGACGGATCGATTAAAAAAAAAAAAAAAAGTAGCGAGCAGAATCAGCCCGATGTAACGGAGTAAAAGTACCGCTCCTTCTTCACAAATGTACTCAAGTAAAAGTAAAAAGTATGCTGCTTTGAAACTACTCATAGAAGTACAATTTTTCCAAAAAGTTACTCAAGTAAATGTAACGGAGTAAATGTAGCGCGTTACTACCCACCTCTGTCAGTTATGATGTTCAACAGGGAGGAGGCTCCTCTCTGTTGCTCACTCCTCCTCACTGCTCCTCTCTGCTCCTCACTGCTCCTCACTGCTCCTCATTACTCCTCACTGCTCCTCCTACAGAGACACTGAGGAACCATAGTAGACTCTACATCCAGCATACAGAGGTTGAGTGAATGTGGTGTTGAAGGTGTGGAGGTGGATCAGTGTGTCAGAGGAGACTCTGTAGAAGGACAGAGTGCCAGCAGGACAGTCCACATACACTGCTACTCTGTTAGAGACAGAGGAGGAGGAGGAGGAGGAGGAGGAGGAGGAGATGGGTGCTTTTATCTTATTGTGAAGGACAGAGTAACGACCATCATCAGAGCAGATCAGACTCCAGGACTGATCGTTAAATCCAAACTCACAGTCATAACTGCCTCCTTTCCTGCTGATTCTTCTGTAACTCACTGCTACATCAACTCTTCTTCTCCACTCGACCTCCCAGTAACAGCGACCAGTCAGATCATTTCTACTCAGCAGCTGAGAGAAGACATCAAATCTGTCTGGATGATCAGGATATAGCTGATCCTCCTCCACACATGTCACCTTCCTGTTGTTATCAGACAGTTTGAGTTTTGTGTTCATTGTGTTTGGATCCAGTTCCAGTTCACAGGCATCTGATGGAGAGAACGAGACACAATACAGCTGCAGTTTACCATCTGTTGATTTATTAACTACTTTACTGAAACCATTCAAACTTAAACCATCTCCATGACAACTGAGACATCACTGAGGAAGACCATGAGATGTGACTGAAAGCTTTGGACATACAGAGTAAGTGAACCTTTAACAGCTCAGTTAGAACATGAACAGTCAACATGACAGTGATATTCAGTAATATTCATGTTTGTTCATCAGGTTTGGTGTAAAGTGAAGGTCTTTGCACATCAAGTCTGTTACTTTCATCTCAAACTGTCGTCTGTTACAAACACATTTTAGTCCAAATGCTCCAAACAGCTGAAGTCAGTATGAATGAATGAACTTTATCTGCAGGAGAGACATGAGGGACATTTTGGAGCAGGTAGCGCCACCATGTGGACATTTATAAAACATTTCTCTTTAACTCCTGAACTGTGACCAACAGAAGGAAATTTCTGTTTCATGGATTCATTGGTTCAAGATAAATGTCAGTTTAGGCCACGCCCATTTCTGCCAAAACACAGTTTCCATCATTTTGAACTTTTTTCACTTCTTTTACATATTTCATCCAGTTTTTCTCAAAGTTCTCATGAATCAAACTGAAAACACACTCACACTTCCTCAGACCAGGTTTCAGTCTCTGCGGTCCACCATGGTCCATCCTGGAGGAAGAGACAAAGACACAATCAGCTTCATACACCTTCACTCATATCCACCATTAAACATGAACCACAGTCCCTCAGTTAGTCAGAGTGTCTGTCCATCTGTCCATACCTGAGAGTGTCCATCTGTCTGTCCATACCTGAGTGTCCACCTGTCTGTCCATACCTGATGGTGTCCATCTGTCTGTCCATACCTGAGAGAGTTTACCTGTCTGTTCATACCTGAGAGTGTCCATCTGTCTGTCCATACCTGAGAGTGTCCACCTGTCTGTCCATACCTGAGAGTGTCCATATGTCCATACCTGAGAGTGTCCATCTGTCTGTCCATACCCGAGAGTGTCCACCTGTCCATATCTGAGAGTGACCACCTGTCTGTCCATACCTGAGACTGTCCACCTGTCTGTCCATACCTGAGAGTGTCCAGCTGTCCATACCTGAGAGTGTCCACCTTTCTCTCCATACCTGAGTGTGTCCACCTGTCTGCCCATACCTGAGTGTCCACCTGTCTGTCCAAATCTGAGTGTGTCCACCTGTCTGTCCTTACCTGAGTGTCCACCTGTCTGTCCATACCTGAGTGTCAACCTGTCTGTCCATACCTGAGTGTCCGCCTGTCTGTCCATACATGAGAGTGTCCACCTGTCTGTCCATACCTGAGAGTGTCCATCTGTCCATACCTGAGAGTGTCCACCTGTCTGTCCATACCTGAGAGTGTCCACCTGTCTGTCCATACCTGAGTGTCCACCTGTCTGTCCAAATCTGAGTGTGTCCACCTGTCTGTCCATACCTGACAGTGTCCACCTGTCTGTCCATACCTGAGAGTGTCTACCTGTCTGTCCATACCTGAGAGTGTCCCCCTTTCTGTCCATACCTGAGAGTGTCTGTCTGTCCATGCCTGAGAGTGTCCACCTGTCTGTCCATACCTGACAGTGTCCACCTGTCTGTCCATACCTGAGAGTGTCCAGTCTCCAGTGTGGATCCTCCAGTCCAGCAGACAGGATCTTCTGTCCTGAGTCTCCTGGATGATTGTATCTCAGGTCCAGCTCTCTCAGATGGGAGGGGTTGGAGCTCAGAGCTGAGGCCAGAGAAGCACAGCCTTCCTCTGTGATCAGACATCCTGACAGACTGAATAGAATAGAATAGAATAGACTTCATGGTCATTGCACAAGAGCTACAACTAGCTGCTCACTGGTGTTCTGTGCTGCAGTAACTACAAATAAACCAGTAACTTAGGTTACTTCCCCAAACCTTCTGATGGCCTGTTGACAACTCCCATCTTTGATCCGACAGCTTGGTAACTTCTAGAAAGGTTAAGTAGTCTTAATGAAGATGATAAGTGATTAGGTGAATATACATAGAAAACCACACACACACACACACACACACACACACACACACACACACACACACAGAGATCATTCTCAGTGTTGATCCAGTATCATTTTGACTCTAGTTTATCAGTTAAACAAAGTGTACTTCTAGCCAGAGAGTCAAAATGAAATGCATTAGAAGGAAATCTAAATGGGGATTGACATCAGTATAGGCATTTGGCCAAACTGCTGATATGTTGTGCATCCACAGAACACACCACCCCCTTATTCCCAAAGTAGGAATTTACATTACCTGTGTAATAAGAAAGAGAGCTGAGAGAGTTGGACCAAAACTATTCACCTTATATATGCATAATTTACTGTCATACTATGAGAAACAATGCAGACGATACTCAATTATATCTTTCAATAAAGGCAGATGAATGCAACCAGTTAACTCAACAACAAACATGGCTTAAGGACATAAAGGCCTGGATGACCTGCAACTTCCTGCTACTAAACTCAGAAAACACTGAAGTTATTGTGCTTGGCCTCAAACACGTAAGACATCCTGAACTCCTGTTCTCTATTCACTGATGAATTCATTAAAAATCCACAACAACCTGCATGTAGAGAACATGGCAGTAATTCTGTGTTGTATATTTTCTGTTGTTAATTAAATTTGATTAGATTTTCATGACCTAATGCACATCAAGTCTTTATTGAAGATTAAATGACAGAAACATAAATCCTGACTCACATGTTGGTGTGGAAGGAGTTTTACTTACTGTATACTTGATGTTACATCACTTCAGCTCAGACAGTACACTAAATCTTTTTGGTATCATAAACTCTTCATGTAAACTAGAAACTGAGGAGAGACCAAAAATATGACTTTATATACACAATAATAAAACTGACCTGAGAGTTTCCAGTCCACAGTGTGGACTCTCCAGTCCAGCAGAAAGCTTCTTCACTCCTGAATCCTGCAGGTTGTTGTTACTCAGGTCCAGATCTCTCAGACTAGAGGACTGGGAGCTGAGAACTGAGGACAGAGCTGCACAGCTTCTCTCTGAGAGATTACAGCCATTCAACCTGGAGAAGAATTTTTAATAACTTTAACTCACAGATTCAAAATATAAAGACAATAAAAGCTTGGTGGTTGAACTTTTATAGACAGTTGAATCCTGACCCAAGGCTTTCCAGTCCACAGTGTGGACTCTCCAGTCCATCAGAAAGCTGCTTCACTCCTGAATCCTGCAGGTTGTTGTTACTCAGGTCCAGATCTCTCAGACGAGAGGACTGGGAGCTGAGAACTGAGGACAGAACTGCACAGCTTCTCTCTGACAGGTTACAGCCACTCAGTCTGGAAATATGAAGAACATTTTTTTAAATTTATTTAAAAAAGACAGCATAGTATCTAAATAATAATAGATAGAGCCATCAATCTGATTACTTACAGAGCTTTGTTGGAGGCTTTGACCATTGGCAACAGCCTCAGAAGAACCGCCTCTGAAGCAGAGTATTTCTTCAGGTCAAACACGTCCAGATCTTTTTCGGATGGCAGTAGGAGAGTTTCCAGTCCACAGTGTGGACTCTCCAGTGCAGCACACAGCTGTTTTACTCCTGAATCCGGCAGGTTGTTGTTACTCAGGTCCAGATCTCGCAGACTAGAGGACTGGGAGCTGAGAACTGAGGACAGAGCTGCACAGCTTCTCTCTGAGAGGTTGCAGCCACTCAACCTGGAGAAGAATCAGCAGAACAAAAGAATTGCAAACATTACTTTTCTTCATTGAGCAAAGATGAAACTACATTAATCTGGATAGTTCTGTGTGCACCTACAGAGCTTTGTTGGAGGCTTTGACCACTGGCAGCAGCCTCAGAAGAACCTCCTCTGAAGCAGAGTATTTCTTCAGGTCAAACACGTCCAGATCTTTTTCTGATGACAGTAAGATAAAGACCAGAGCTGACCACTGAGCAGGAGACAGTTTATCTGTGGAGAGACTTCCTGATCTCAGGTACTGTTGGATCTCCTCCACTAGAGAACGATCCTTCAGTTCATTCAGACAGTGGAACAGATTGATGCTTCTCTCTGCAGACACAGTGTCACTGATCTTCTTCTTGATGTACTCAACTGTTTTCTGATTGGTCTGTGAGCTACTTCCTGTCTGTGTCAGCAGGCCTCGTAGGAGAGTCTGATTGGTCTGCAGTGAAAGACCCAGGAGGAAGCGGAGGAACAAGTCCAGGTGTCCATTTGGACTCTTTAAGGCCTCGTCCACAGCACTCTGGTAGAAACGTGTTGATTTGCCTCCGAACACTTCAGACCACCAGGATGTTGTTTGTCTCAGCAGATTGTCTCCAGAGTTGATGAATGTCAGATGGACATGAAGAGCAGCAAGAAACTCCTGAAGGCTCAGATGGACGAAGCAGAACACCTTGTCCTGGTACAGCCCTCTCTCCTCTTTAAAGACCTGTGTGAACACTCCTGAGCACACTGAGGCTGCTCTGATATCGATGCCACACTCTGTCAGGTCTGATTCATAGAAGATCAGGTTGCCTTTCTGCAGCTGCTCAAAAGCCAGTTTTCCCAGAGACTCAATCATCTTCCTGCTCTCTGGACTCCAGTGTGGATCTGTCTCAGCTCCTCCATCATACTTGACGGTCTTCAGTTTGGACTGAAGCACCAGGAAGTGGATGTACATCTCAGTCAGGGTCTTGGGTAGCTCTCCTCTCTCTCTGCTTTTCAACACATCCTCCAGAACTGTAGCAGTGATCCAGCAGAAGACTGGGATGTGGCACATGATGTGGAGGCTTCGTGATGTCTTGATGTGGGAGATGATGGTGCTGGCCTGCTTCTCATCTCTGAATCTCTTCCTGAAGTACTCCTCCTTCTGTGGGTCAGTGAACCCTCTGACCTCTGTCACCATGCCGACACAGTCAGGAGGGATCTGATTGGCTGCTGCAGGTCGTGTGGTTATCCAGAGGCGAGCAGAGGGAAGCAGTTTCCCCCTGATGAGGTTTGTCAGCAGCACATCCACTGAGGTGGACTCCGTAACATCAGTCAGGATCTCAGTGTTGTGGAAGTCCAGAGGAAGTCGACACTCATCCAGACCGTCAAAGATGAACACAACCTGGAACTCTTCAAACCTGCAGATTCCTGCTTCTTTGGTTTCAGTAAAGAAGTGATGAACAAGTTCCACCAAGCTGTACCTTTTCTCTTTCAGCACATTCAGCTCTCTGAAAGTGAATGGAAATGTGAAGTGTATGTCCTGGTTGGCTTTGTCTTCAGCCCAGTCCAGAGTGAACTTCTGTGTTAAGACTGTTTTCCCAATGCCAGCCACTCCCTTTGTCATCACTGTTCTGATTGGTTCATCTCTTCCAGGTGAGGCTTTAAAGAAATCTTCATGTCTGATTGTTGTTTCTGGTCTGTCTGGTTTCCTGGATGCTGTTTCAATCTGTCTGATCTCATGCTCATCATTGACCTCTGCAGTCCCTCCCTCTGTGATGTAGAGCGGTGTGTAGATCTGATTCAGAAGGGTTGGGTTTCCTGCTTTAGCGATCCCCTCAAACAGACACTGGAACTTCTTCTCCAGGTTAGACTTGAGTTTACGTCGACACTTTGCAGCACGAGCTCCTGAATGAACAAACAACAAATGAAGTCAGTGAGTGGATCCTACAGAAAGTCTAGAAATCTGAACATGTAAGTGTGTCTGTGTAGTTTTTCCTCCTCCATCAGTTTTATTCAGCTCATCAGTGGAGGACAAACAGCCTCTGATCTGATGCAGGTGTGTGCAGCATATTTACAGCAGAGTTTGAAATATAAACCTCTCCCATGTTGCCTCCATTTCCTCTCCATCATGTTAAATCTGTTAAAATCCTCTTACTGCTCTGCAGACGCTCAGCCAGCTCCTCCTGCTTCATTCTCCTCAGGAAGTGCACTGTGATCTTCACAAATGCCTCTCTGCTGCCCCTCCTCTGCTCTTCCTCCTCACCGTCCAACACCTCCTCATCCTCAATCTGACTCTCTAAGCATTCTGGGTAATCTGGACTCAGACCCCTCTGGACTCTCTTCAGCTCCTTCTTCACAAAAGTGAGGATGTTCTCCTCCAGCAGCTGGAACAGAAAGATAAAGTGAACATTTCATTTAAACTGGTAGAACACAACATGTGATTCATGTGTCAGTCTGAAGGCCTGCTGGTCTAAACCCAAACCCTTTAACAGCCAGGTTCAGTTGTTGGGCAGGGTGCTGTACCATTTGAAAATGACCCAAAAGATGAGTCTAATCTTTATATTATATGGAGTAAATACTGTATATTACATGTTCATACTCATATAACTCATTTTATAGTATTAGCATCAGTGAAAGTTTACATAGTGCTGTCATAGTGGAACAATGAGCAGTACAGTACTTATATTAATATCAATGTACATTATTATTAGTAATAGTGTGACAGAGTTCACACATGAACAGCTAACTGCTCAGTAACACTTTAAAAACATGCAGCTGAAATACACAGGCAGGAATGGAGGCTCCTAATAAAGCTTTGAACCCAAAACTAGAGAAAAGAAAACAGCAGTACACTCTCAGAAGATCACACATCATCAGCAAGTATCCACTGAAATACAGGCAACCAGTGTTATACTAGAAACACACAAAAAGGACATCTCTGAATTTATATGGAGCTCATAACTCCTGGATGATTTAGATAGAGCTCAAGAACTGCACCAAGCAGCTTTAAATAATGACAAGAAAAGAAAAACAAAGTGAAAGTAAAGAAAAAGGATTAGAAACAAAGGCCCGTACTCTAACCAAACTGGGACTAACTATATTCCACTTGGAGATGGTCCTATAACAATAAATATAACATGAGGCTATGATCAGTAAGTTTAGTGTCCTGATACCGATATGGAGACTTTTTAAAAACTTTAAATCATAAAAAAAGGAACAATAACACTCCGTGGTACATTTCAGCAACCAGCACTGAGTTTGGTCCTGTGTGTTTAACTACATCCGGTCTCTGAAAGTTATATTAGGATGGAAATATGTATATTTAGGTATCGATCCGCCATCACTAATAACTAGCAGCCAAACCAGCGGCCTGCTTAATGTCGTGATGACGTCATTATATCTGTGATCAGTTGTCTGGAAACCTTCATTACAGTGATACGGAGAGATTTCTCTGCTTTCTACAGGGTTCAATACATTTCTCACTTTACATCATATTCATCATATTTGTATTAATACACTGCCTACCTCTTCCTCGCGCTGCTTCTCCTCCGTGTTTGCAGACAGGAAGAGAGAGAGATGAGACGCTCCTCCTCAGTCCCAGGCGAAGCGTTGTTTAAACATAAATGATGAGTTGTCCTCACAGTAATAGTCCAGACTACGAGCTGCACGGACCAACAAGCCGTCCTCTGATGTGGAAGGATAACACGGAGCGTCTGCAAGGAAGAACTGCTCTGCTATTAAATATAAAGACTCTAAAATCAGCACACACATCAGTCTGCTCCTGCTCACACTACAACAGCTGTTTGGGAAATATATGCTGTTATCTTTTATTGAGATGAATCATTAATAACTTCAATATGAATCAATAACTGTTGAACAGTATTGAGACTCTAACTCTTTAATGTCTCTCTCAAACATTCCTCCTAATATAAAAAGATGTGTTATCCTCAGAAAACAATCACAGAAATCTAAACAGACAAAAGCAATCAAAGGAGATCGTTGAGCCGACAACCTATTAGAATAAATGAGGTGAAATTATACAACAATATATATTTCCCAAACAGCTGTTGTAGTATGACCATGAAGTGTACAACATTTATTATTATTATTATTATTATTATTGAAATCAAACATAAGTACCAAAGACCAATCATCAGTGTCTGTCTCAGCTCTTCCTCTTTTGTCTTCCTCTTCCTGGGTTTGTGTAAATCAATATGAAATGATGGTCTGCTTGCCTCTGATTTACTGTAACACCATAACACACTATTATATGTGAAATAAGTCCAGAGTGAAGTTTGTTACTTAACATACAAGTAAAGACACATTAGCTTTTATTTAAGCTGCATTTTCACACTTTATCCTATATTCTGTATATTTGTGCTCATTTACTTTTTATTCACTATTAATGCTCAAGGAGATACTGGAAGGATAGAAGGGAAGGAGGAAGGAGGGAGGGAGGTAGGAAGAAAGGAGTAAGGAGGGAGGGAGGTAGGAAGGAATCAAGGAAGGATGGAAGGAAGAAAAGGAGTAAGGAGTAAGGAGGGAGGGAGGTAGGAAGGAAGGAAGGATGGGAGGAGGGAGGAAGGAAAGGAGTAAGGAGGGAGGGAGGAAGGAAGGAGTAAGGAGGGAGGGAGGGAGGAAGCAAGGAAGGATGGAAGGAAAGAAAGGACTAAGGAGAGAGGGAGGAAGGAAGCAAGGAAGGATGTAAGGAAGGAAAGGACCAAGGAGGGAGGGAGGAAAGAAGCAAGGAAGGATATAAGGAAGGAAAGGAGTAAGGAGGGAGGGAGGAAGCAAGGAAGGATGTAAGGAAGGAAAGGAGTAAGGAGGGAGGGATGTAGGATGGAAGGAAGGATGGAAGAACGGAAAGGAGTAAGGGAGGAAGGAAGCAAGGAAGGATGTAAGGAAGGAAAGGAGGGAGGGAGGAAGGAAGGAAGCAAGGAGGGAAGGAAGGAAAGGAGTAAGGAGGGAGGGAGGAAGGAAGCAAGGAAGGATGTGAGGAAGGAGGGAGGGAGGAAGGAAGGAAGGATGGGCGGAAGGAAATGAGTAAGGAGGGAGGAAGGAAGGAAGCAAGGAAGGAAGGAAGCAAGGAGGGAAGGAAGGAAAGGAGTAAGGAGAGAGGGAGGAAGGAAGCAAGGAAGGATGGTTGGAAGGAAAGGAGTAAGGAGGGAGGGAGGAAGGAAGGAAGGATGGTGGGAAGGAAAGGAGTAAGGAGGGAGGGAGGAAGGAAGGAAGGATGGTGGGAAGGAAAGGAGTAAGGAGGGAGGTAGGAAGGAAGGAAGGATGGTTGGAAGGAAAGGAGTAAGGAGTAAGGGAGGTAGGAAGGAAGGAAGGATGGTTGGAAGGAAAGGAGTAAGGAGGGAGGAAGGAAGCAAGGAAGGATGGTTGTAAGGAAAGGAGTAAGGAGGGAGGGAGGTAATAATCATGTGGGGAGAAAGACATCAGTCATCATGGAAATCTTCTTATTAATAAATGAAGAGTAACAGGAAGAACACACACTATTGATCTGTTTTGGGGTTTTTGGTCCAAGCTGCAGTTCCAGTTTTAGTCCAGTAGGTGTCAGTAATGAGTCTGTAAGCTGGTCCGCCGACCGCCGTTTGAGCTGCTAGAAGAGGTTGTTGCTGTTAGCTCCACCCTGCAGCAGGGAGGGAGGAGGAAGGAGGGAGGGAGGGAGGGAGGGAGGAGGGAGGGAGGGAGGAGGGAGGGAGGAAGGATGGGAGGAAAGGAGAAGGGAGGGAGGGAGGAAGCAAGGGGGGAGAGAGGGAGGGAGGGAGGGAGGGAGGGAGGGAGGGAGGGAGGGAGGAAGGAGGAGGGAGGGAGGGAGGAGTAAGGAGGGAAGGAGGAAGGGGGGAGGGAGGAAGGGAGGGAGGAGTAAGGAGGGAAGGAGGGAGGGGGGAAGGGAGGGAAGGAGGGAGGGAGGGAGGAAGGGAGGGGGAGGAGGGAGGGAAGGAGGGAGGGAGGAAGCAAGGAGGGAGGAGGGAGGGAGGGAGGAGGAAGGAGGGAGGGAGGAACGAGGGAGAGAGGGAGGGAGGGAGGGAGGGAGGAAGGAAGGAAGGAAGGAAGCAAGAAGGATGGAAGGAGAGGAGTAAGGAGGTAGGAGTAAGGAGGGAGGGAGGAAGGAAGGGAGGGAGGGAGGGAGGAAGGATGGAAGGGAGGAAGGGAGGGAGGGGGAGGGAGGGAGGAAGGAAGGAGTAAGGAGGGAGGAAGGAGGGAGGGAGGATGGAAGGAGGGTGGGAGGGAGGATTAATGAGGGAGGGAGGGAGGGAGGGAGCGAGGGAAGGAGGGAGGGAGCGAGGGAAGGAGGGAGGGAGGATGGAAGGAGGGAGGGAGGATTAAGGAGGGAGGGAGGAGGAAGGAAGGAATGAAGGAAGGAAGGAAAGGAGTAAGGGAGGAAGGAAGCAAGGAAGGATGGTTGTAAGGAAAGGAGTAAGGAGGGAGGGAGGTAATAATCATGTGGGGAGAAAGACATCAGTCATCATGGAAATCTTCTTATTAATAAATGAAGAGTAACAGGAAGAACACACACTATTGATCTGTTTTGGGGTTTTTGGTCCAAGCTGCAGTTCCAGTTTTAGTCCAGTAGGTGTCAGTAATGAGTCTGTAAGCTGGTCCGCCGACCGCCGTTTGAGCTGCTAGAAGAGGTTGTTGCTGTTAGCTCCACCCTGCAGCAGGGAGGGAGGAGGAAGGGAGGGAGGAGGAAGGAGGAAGGAGGGAGGGAGGGAGGAAGGGAGGAAGGGTGGGAGGGAGGGAGGGAGGATGGAAGCAAGGGAGGGAGGGAGGAGGAGGGAGGGAGGGAGGATGGAAGGGAGTGAGGGAGGGAGGAAGCAAGGAAGGAAGGAAGTGAGGAAAGGAGGGAGGGAGGGAGGAAGCTAGGAAGGATGGAAGGAAAGGAGGGAGGGAGGAAGGAAGCAAGGAAGGATGGAAGGAAGGAAGGATGGAGGAAAGAAGGAAGGAAGGAAGAGAGGAAGCAAGGAAGGATGGAAGGAAGGAAAGGAGTAAGGAGGGAGGGAGGATGGAAGGAAGTGAGGGAAGGGGGGAGGGAGCAAGGAAGCAAGAAGGATGGAAGGAAGGAAAGGAGTAAGGAGGGAGGGAGAAAGGAAGGAAGACAGCAAGGAAGGAAGGAAAGTAGTAAGGGAGGAAGGAAGGAAGGAAGGATGTAAGGAAGGAAAGGAGGGAGGAGGGAGGTAGCTGGGACGTTGCCATCAAAAATAAACATAGTCCAGTCAGCTCTCCTGTCCTCTGAGGCTGGGGGATGATGGAGCCATCGCCATGTTTCTGCTAGATTTCATCCTTTCCCTCTTCCTGGCTGTTTTCTCAGCGCTCTCGCTCCGTACTTGCCGGTCCAGAAAGTGGGCTGGTATCACGGCTGGTGTGTGCACATTTTGGGGGTGTATCTAAAATGAAGCACTATGACCATGTTACAGGTACCGGCTGGCACCACGTAAACAGCTTATATGCTCTCTCTGGAAACAGGAGAAATAAGTGAGACGGGGCAAACTCTGCGTCCGTTTTTCATCTGGCTCAGCAGAAAGAGGGAGAGGATTTATTAAAACATTCACTATTTAAATCCTCCTCTGTTACAAACACTCAATGTTCTCTATGAAATAAACACCACTTGAAAATAAAATACTATTTGTCTTTTCTCATCTTTCAGCAAATACTGACTTACAAGTTTTGTGTGATTAAATAAATCAAAATGACAATAACCACTGTTACCCTGTAAGTTGTCTCTTTTCAACTTCATATAAAACATAGCTTGTTACCACTTACATATAAAACATAGCTTGTTAACACTTACATATAAAACATAGCTTGTTACCACTTACATATAAAACATAGCTTGTTACCACTTACATATAAAACATAGCTTGTTACCACTTACATATAAAACATAGCTTATGTTACCACTTACATATAAAACATAGCTTGTTAACACTTACATATAAAACATAGCTTGTTACCACTTACATATAAAACATAGCTTGTTACCACTTACATATAAAACATAGCTTATGTTACCACTTACATATAAAACATAGCTTGTTACCACTTACATATAAAACATAGCTTGTTACCACTTACATATAAAACATAGCTTGTTAACACTTACATCTGGTTCCTAAATGCATTTTCCATTTCCAACTCAAATTATTTTACTCTTTCAAAATGCATGAGCTGACAGATTTTTAACTTGTTTTTAAACACTTTTAAAATATATAAAATTCGTTTTTAACATTAGCTTTTAACCTTTTTACACAATATCATACATTTCAAAACTATTAGACTTTACAAAAATGTTCAAGGAGCTAAAAATAAAACTCTGCCCGACGTGACTCAGCAACAGGTGACGTCATCAGGCGAAGGAGCTAAAAATAAAACTCTGCCCGACGTGACTCAGCAACAGGTGACGTCATCAGGCGCGAAAATGCGGCTGCTGCTCTATGTACATATATGTCCGCATATTGATAAAACAGCCTTATTAGCGGACATTAAAACATTCTGCGACATGTCAACATATTACACTTCAGTTACTTAGCTTCATTTACTATTCCACCAACCTGGAAACAGGAGAAATAAGTGAGACAAACTCCGTTTTTCATCTCGCTCAGCAGAAAGAGGAAAGCTGCAAAGCAGACCAAACTGACGTAAATCCTCCCGGAGCACAATAAGCGCCACACTGCCCCCTGCTGGCGACCCCACAATTACTCCTGACATCTATAGAAAATATTTTAGTGCAAGGATGGTGGAGACAGGTTGATTACCCCTCAACAAATATTCAAAACATGAATTATAAAATGACAGAAACTACCACAAATGTGATAACACTTTAGTGGGCAGGAAGAACACACACTATTGATCTGTTTTGGGGTTTTTGGTCCAAGCTGCAGTTCCAGTTTTAGTCCAGTAGGTGTCAGTAATGAGTCTGTAAGCTTCCCTTCCTTCTTGTCTTCTCTTCCTTCATAGGGAAGGAAAGGAGGAAGGAAGGGAGGAAGAAGAAAAGAAAGGAGGAAGGGAGGGAGGAAGAGGGAAGGAAAGGAGGAAGGAAGGGAGGAAGAAGAAAGGAAAGGAGGAAGGGAGGGAGGAAAGAAGGAAGGAAGGAAAGGAGGAAGGAAGGGAGGACAGAGGAAAGAAGGAAGGGAGGAAGGTAGGGGGGAGGAAAGAAAGAGAAGGAGGGAGGAAGGGAGGAAGGAAGGAAGGAAGGAAGGAAGGAAGGAAGGAAGGAAGGGTTAAACCTGTGTAATAATCTCAACTCAGGTATCACCCAACATCAATATTACTTATTTACTTCATGTTTCTATTATTTACTATATTTATATTACTACCATTGTCTTTTATTGCTTTTGTAGTTATTTGTTCTTTAATCTTTTTATTGAGGCTTTTTTTCCACTGTCCACGTTTCTGCTTTAACTCTGTAAATTTCCCCATCGTGGGACTAATAAAGTAAAATCTGGTTTATTAACAGAATATTTCCTTTCTTATTCTGGATGTTTCTTCACTTTTAGATTCATAATGTTCAGGTGATCCAGCTGATTATCTTTAATATAAATACACTAAAGATCATCATCACATTATTTTAGATCTTCTCTCCTCGTGTCCTGCAGCCGCAAACAGCGTCAATAACTCAATAAAACAAAGAGTCAAATTAAAATATTTATTTAATGCACTTAAACTTAACTCAACTCTTCATACAGCTGTGTTCAAATCTTTTATACAGTTTCTCAGCAAAAAAATTAAAGTGAAAAAAAGTTTAAAACTGTGAGAAAGTCTGTTTGTCCTCCGCGTAAAACCGCGCCGTCGTCACATGACCCCCCCCCCCCTCCACATGACCGCCCCCCCACCGCCGCAGGAGAAAAACACATGATGAAGAAAATAAACATCTGTACAAAACCATGAAAGCAGGTCGTACCTCCTCCTGAGAGTCAAACATCAGGGAGGAACTTGAAGGCATCGTGCTGCGTTCAGGTACAACGGGAACAAACTGAGATCTGATTGACCCTGAAGCTTCGTTACCATCTGAGGCGTCTCCATGGAAACGGTTCGGAAAGCTCTGAGACTGCTCACTGGAAGCTGATTGGTTCAAACCTGACGAGTTTTTGTTGATCTCGTGAATCAAACTGAAACTCTTCGTATCTTTTAATTTATCGTTAAAATGTTCGTTAGTGTTTCCGACAGATTTATACAATTTTTTTAATCATTCAAACTCAGAAAACATATTTATTCTTACTTCACTGGTTTGGTTCTGCATTCTGCTCCTCATTACTCCTCTCTGCTCCTCACTGCTCCTCATTACTCCTCTCTGCTCCTCATTACTCCTCACTGTTCCTCATTACTCCTCATTACTCCTCTCTGCTCCTCATTACTCCTCTCTGCTCCTCATTGCTCCTCACTACTCCTCACTGCTCCTCATTACTCCTCATTACTCCTCTCTGCTCCTCTCTGCTCCTCATTACTCCTCACTGCTCCTCATTACTCCTCTTTGCTCCTCATTACTCCTCTCTGCTCCTCATTACTCCTCACTGCTCCTCATTACTCCTCATTACTCCTCATTACTCCTCTTTGCACCTCACTGCTCCTCTCTGCTCCTCACTACTCCTCATTACTCCTCTTTGCTCCTCACTGCTCCTCATTACTCCTCTCTACTCCTCATTACTCCTCATTACTCCTCTCTACTCCTCATTACTCCTCCTCATTACTCCTCTCTGCTCCTCATTACTCCTCTCTGCTCTTTTCTGCTCCTCTCTGCTCCTCTCTGCTCCTCTTTACTCCTCTCTGCTCCTCACTGCTCCTCTCTGCTCCTCCTACAGAGACACTGAGGAATCATACCAGTAGACTCTAAACCCAGCACACAGAGGTTGAGTGAATGTGGTGTTGAAGGTGTGGAGGTGGATCAGTGTGTCAGAGGAGACTCTGTAGAAGGACAGAGTGCCAGCAGGACAGTCCACATACACTGCTACTCTGTTAGAGACAGAGGAGGAGGAGGAGGAGGAGGAGGAGGAGGAGGAGGAGATGGATGTATAGTTGTTATTGTGCCAGACATAGTAACGACCATCATCAGAGCACTCCAGACTCCAGGACTGATCGTTCCTTCCAAACCAACAGTCATCACTGTATCCTTTCCTGCTGATTCTTCTGTAACTCACTGATATATAAACGTATCCTCTCCACTCGACCTCCCAGAAACAGCGACCAGTCAGAACATTTCTACACAGCAGCTGAGGACAGGAGTCAAATCTGTCTGGATGATCAGGATATGACTGAACCTCCTTCACCCATGTCACCTTCCTGTTGTTATCAGACAGTTTGAGTTTTCTGTGCATTGAGTTTGGATCCAGTTCCAGTTCACAGGCATCTGATGGAGAGAACGAGACACAATACAGCTGCAGTTTATCATCTGTTGATTTATGAACTACTTTACTGAAACCATTCAAACTTAAACCATCCTTAAACCATCTCCATGACAACTGAGACACCCCATCACTGAGGAAGACCATGAGATTTGACTGAAAGCTTTGGACATACAGAGTAAGTGGACCTTTAGATGAGAATGTTTTTCAAAGTGAAACTTGATTCCAGCTGCGTCTGATGTTTGTCTGAATGTAATTAATGAAGTATTTAAGATGGTTAAAGAACAGGATTTTTCTATCAACTTAACTCATGTAACTTAAACCAGTAACGTTCCACATCTAGAAAGGAGTTAGTCTGTCTGTGTGTTCTTGGCTTGTTCTTGACATTCCCATCAGTATGTTTCTTATTCATGTCCACTGCTTTCATATTAGAGATGAGATGAAGTTGAGCTGGAAGCTAACAGTGGTGATGCAGGGAGAGGCAGCACTGCAGAGCTGCAGGTAGCTCAGCTCATTTTACTTTGTTGATAATGAGAGGAAGGTTTGAACACGCTTGAATTTAAATAATAATATAACAAACATGATTTTAATATTGCACTAGCTCTCCATCAGTATGTTTCTACCTTTTAAAGGGTTAGGTGATATATTCAAAACTTATGTTATTGTCAGTGACTTGTTAAATAAATGAATCCATTTGAAAGTGATCAGTGACATCATCGTCATTGATGATGAAAAGTCAAAGTATTTTCTTTTACATTTTGTAATGAATTAAGAGGGAGATATAAAAGGAGTCATTGGTAGAAATAAACCACCAAATCTCAGTATCATTTATAAAATATGTTTGTATGTTGTGCATATAGATAAGAGTGGAAGTCATGTATTTGAATACATGCATTCATACTTTTAGATCTGTGAATAGTTTTAGTGTCAGTCTTTAGTATTTGGGTCATTCATTAAAAATAAAAAGATAAATATTTATAAATATAATATTAAAAAACTCAACCCTTCCCCTTCTTTTCACTCAGAAGAATGTTTGTGTCAAAGTATTAAATTAATTATTGAGCTTTAAAATGTCAAAATGTCATTCAGTGTAACCGTCCCGAGTTAAATTCTAATGACAAAATTGTTTTTAAAATGTAGAAAAATCATCCTAAAATATAAATTAACACACATGGCATGATTATGTAAGTGTTTGTAACACTATGTAGAATAATGCAACTTATTTTAAAATGTGAATAACTTTTGTCCCAAAATGTGTGTGTCACCAATGTCATTCAGTGTAACGATGGGTAAAAAGTCATTTTAAAGCATACCACATGACGCTGATCATGTGACAGTGTGTGACATCATGAAAAGGACCCTTAGAGGACCCTCTGTCCATGTGGTCATGTGACTACATCTCTCTGTAATATTTGATCATTTCAGTTTTTCACCCGCTTGTCACCCATGGTCCAAAAATGTCCTTCAGTGCGACTCAGAAAACAAACTTTAAATATTATGATTTTTAAAAAGCTAAATTAAATATGATAATTAATGATAATGTCTATCTGTGAAGGTCTTAACTTTATATAGGTAGCAAAGGAACTGCCTGATAAATGTGTTTATGTATGAGATCCGTCCTTCAGTGTTAAACATGTTACACTGAATGACAGAAACGTTACACTGAATGACAGAAACGTTGCACTGAATGACAGAAACATTACACTGAATGACAGAAACGTTACACTGAATGACAGAAACGTTACACTGAATGACAGAAACGTTACACTGAATGACAGAAACGTTACACTGAATGACAGTAACGTTACTCTGAATGACAGAAACGTTACTCTGAATGACAGAAACGTTGCACTGAATGACAGAAAGGTTACACTGAATGACAGAAACGTTACACTGAATGACAGAAACGTTACACTGAATGACAGAAACGTTACACTGAATGACAGAAACGTTACACTGACTGACAGAAACGTTACTCTGAATGACAGAAACGTTACACTGAATGACAGTGATAGTTTATAACATTTAATCATGCATCATATTTATTTGTTGTATTTAGTTGTTGTATTAATAGTGGATATTATCATTTATAACTATTTTATATCATTTGAATGTATTTTAAGGCACATTATCTGTAAACTGTCGACATCTTAAACATCTCGTCCTGATTTTAGTTTTTAACTTTAAAGAAAATACTGGTGCTGCTGCAGATAATTGTTTATAGGATCATTATTGTTGTTGCTAAAGGAATCACATTTAATCAATATTTTTGGGCCATTTTGATATTTCTCATTCAGTGTAACGTAATATTGTCATACAGTGTAACACCAATATTTTATATTTAAATACAGTAATTTGTCTTTTTTGACTCACAGAGACAAAAACTAATCTTAAAGGTAGTAAAAGGTATTTTTAAACATTTAAGAAAGAAATTCAGTGCAAGGCAGTAAATGTTTGTTAAAGACCTTCAACACATTTAGAGTTGTACCAATGACGCATCAAATATGTGGTGTTCAAAATGAAATAATGTTTTCTGGGTAGTTATATTTCTGACAGTCTGAACATAAATATAGAACCATGAATGTGATAAATGGACATAAAAGACTTTTTGTTAAAACAACAATTAGTGTTACACTGAATGACATTTTTCCACAGTATATTCTTACTAATCACAATAAAAATGAATTACTGGTTTTATTCTTGAGTATAACTAATATAAGTGCAAAGGTGACACTCCAATGAACATTAAAAAGCCTTTTAGGGAACTCTACTAGCTCTTTTATTTTTTTACTACTTTGAAAACCTCATACGTCTTTGACCCATTTCTCACTGATCTGTACCTGTATGGGACTATAAGATCTGTGCTACTTTATATATTTCTGTATACTAATAAAATACATAGGAAACATGTAAATCATGTGACATTGTGACTGTTTTCCTTTTAGGGTGTTCAGAGCAGGGACAGACAGCTGAGAGACACTGAAGTCAGGGGACAGAGGACAGAGTCATATCAGCCAGTTAGTGGAAATGTGGAAGGATATCACACTCGGGAGTAAAAACAAGTTGCTTTATATGTTAACATTTTGATGCTGTTTTTGCCTTTCACTTGAACCTTTACCTGTATCTGTGTCTGTTCATTGAGCCATAAGATACAACTAGGAAAAGAACATTTATTCACAACATTTGAATTCAAACTTTGATCAATATTCTTCCCATGTTATTTATTCATCTACAAAACTGGATGATTAGGCCTGCAATTAAAGAATTGATATTTGATATTTATCACTTCATTACTTCCATTCAAAATGTGTTTTCCTTTACCTTTACTAATCTATCTTTTTAGTAGAATAAAATATATTAGTGAATGTTTTGCAGTGTAGTTCATTTATGACATATTTCTGTTCAAACCATTAACGGATCTGTCAGGTTTCCCATATGTGTCAATGTTAAACTCATTCCTACGCCCTTGCTCACCATACTGAAGTTACTGCGCTGAAGTTTGGGCCAATAATTACAAATCTAATGTACAGTCATTGTTTATTCTTCAGAAAAGAGCAATTTGTAAGATCCATAATGCAGAGTACAGGGATCATTCAAATCCATTATTCTTACTGTCTCATTTACTGCAGTTTGCTGATCTGGTGGAATTTCAAATAGCTCAAACTATGTACAAAGCAAAAAACAACCAACTGCCTGCAAATATCCAACAAATGTTCAGTGTAAGAGAGGAGGGCTACAATCTAAGAGGTCATACTTATTTCAAAAGTGTTAGCGGGCCAACGATGAGGAGGAACTTTAGTATTTGTGTTTGTGGTGTGAGGCTATGGATCAGTCTAAATGTGGAACTGAGGGAATGTCCAAACATTACGTTTTTTATAAAGAGGTACAAAGAAATGATCTTCAGTAGGTATAGGAATTAAGATGCTATTATTATATACAGTGTTGGGAAGATTACTTTGGAAATGTAGTTGGTTACAATTACAAGTTACCCTGTTGAAAATGTAATAGTAGTGTAACTATTGCAATTACTTTCTGAAAGTAATGTAACTAATTACATTTGATTACATGTAGATTACTTTTCTTAATTTATCTTAATGAATGAATGCTCTCGACTGTTTTCATTTTCACATTTTAAGACCTGATAGTGTTACTGTTTACCTTCACTCTTTGCATTGTACTACAATGTTAGGGCCCATGTCTGCTTTCTGTATGAAGTGTTTGCAGACAACTCAACCTGCAAAAACTCATTTAAGGGAGTTTCGTTCCTGGGGGATGTTACACTTGGTGTTGGTCCGGGGGAGGGGTGCGATCGGTGTCGGTCTAATAAGATGCAACACAGAGCTATAAGGACGCTTTGCTCTCACACGCGCTGCATTTACAGTAACACAAATACACACACGCGCAGACACTCTCTAGTGTCACTCTGCTCACTCACTCCAGATTCCAGGAGATTGTGTTTAATTTGTGGCCGTCAGGGAGCTGCTATCAATATGTGGGAGATGGGATGTCTGTGTGTTTTTCACACAGGAACGTATTCTACTGCACCTCTGACATGTTGCTGAGCCTGACTGGCACATGACCAGAGACAGCCAATCACAAGATCCAACTTGCGGCTTTGAAAGGTTGATATGAAAAAACTATGTGATAAATCCAAGCTTTTGCGGCGATTTTTCAAATGTAACTAAAATTGTAATCATGGACCTTTCCAAAAGCAACTGTAATTTAATTACACATATTCTTACAGTAATGTAACGGATTACAATTATGTAAATTTTGTAATTAAATTACGTAACGTCGTTACATGTAATTCGTTACTCCCCAACACTGATTATATGTGATTTGGTTTTGTCCAAAAATGAGTGGATGACATTGGACTTGGTACTTTGTGTATTATTATTTGTATTACTTTGAGTTAATGCTGATAATATTTATGATAGTGACAATGGTGGCAATGTAGTGATGATGATGATGATGATGATGATGATGATGGTAATAATGATGATAAAGATATAATACTACGACTAGATAATAACAGTAAAAATAATAATGGTGATATAGACGGTAATGATAGTGATAATAATATTAATGATAATATATTTCTATATACTACACAGGAACACAGGTACAGAAATTTAAGTTGATTGTGAATTAGGGGCAGGAATTAAATAAGTGTAAACTTCATCCTGCTCCTTTTCAGGCACAGTTACTGCCAGAAGAATGTCATTGTTTGCTTCTTTTATTTGTTTCATTCTTGGTTGATTTTCTTTTTTCCTTTTGGAATTGAAATTGTTCGTTTATGTCTGAAATAAACATGAACATAAAAAACATAAAATGATGAAATCAAACGTATTAGCTTGTAAAATGCACCTGTTAGTCTCTCAGCACCTGTCAGCATTCATTATAAATTGATTCCAATGAGAGTCAATGTAAACCCTTCACAAGCATGTGACCTGAGGCTGCTCTCTGATTGGCTTCCTTCAGTTTTACAGGACACGCCCACTTTTATTGGCAGCTAATTGTTGTTGTTTTATGTTTTTAATCTACTGTGATTGGACAGATGTATGATTATTGTACATTATAGAAAAACTGGTAAAAATAGTTACAAAAAAGGCTCTCAGAAAATTCTAGAGTGGTAAAAAGTGGTAAAGTTATTTACAATTATATAATTGTATATTGAGATGTGGTAGAAATTACATTAGTTCAACACATGTCAGAAAAATGTCCAAAATTAACAATTTGTCTTGTAATGTAAGTTTGTCCTCTTACAGGTCTAAACTAGATGAGTTTTGAATAACTGTTTGACACAACTAATATTTTATTCCTGTCTCTGTGGGTTAGATTGGCTTTCCTTTCTTTCTTTTTTATTTTTTTTTTGCTGCTGTATGAAGTGGTTCTACGGTTTGTTTGACACTAACCCTAGGACCCCCCCACAGCAAACTGCCCCCCCCCCAGTAGTCAGTATGAATGAATGAACTTTATCTGCAGGAGAGACATGAGGGACATTTCGGAGCAGGTAGCGCCACCATGTGGACATTTATAAAACATTTCTCTTTTAACTCCTGAACTGTGACCAACAGAAGGACATTTCTGTTTCATGGATTCATTGGTTCAAGATAAATGTCAGTTTAGGCCACGCCCATTTCTGACTAAACACATTTTCCATCATTTTGAACTTTTTCACTTCTTTTACATATTTCATCCAGTTTTTCTCAAAGTTCTCATGAATCAAACTGAAAACACACTCACACTTCCTCAGACCAGGTTTCAGTGTCTGCAGTCCACCATGGTCCATCCTGGAGGAAGAGACAAAGACACAATCAGCTTCATACACCTTCACTCATATCCACCATTAAACATGAACCACAGTCCCTCAGTTAGTCAGAGTGTCTGTCCATCTGTCCATACCTGAGAGTGTCCACCTGTCTGTCCATACCTGAGAGGGACTACCTGTCTGTCCATACCTGAGAGTGTCCACTTGTCTGTCCATACCTGAGAGTGTCCACCTGTCTGTCCATACCTGAGAGTGTCCACCTGTCTGTCCATACCTGAGAGTGTCCACCTGTTTGTCCATACCTGATGGTGTCCACCTGTCTGTCCGTACCTGATGGTGTCCACCTGCCTGTCCATACCTGAGAGTGTCCACCTGTTTGTCCATACCTGATGGTGTCCACCTGCCTGTCCATACCTGAGAGTGTCCATCTGTCTGTCCATACCTGAGAGTGTCCACCTGTCTGTCCATACCTGAGAGTGTCCACCTGTCTGTCCATACCTGAGAGTGTCCACCTGTCTGTCCGTACCTGAGTGTGTCCACCTGTCTGTCCATACCTGAGAGTGTCCAGTCTCCAGTGTGGATCCTTCTGTCCAGCAGACAGGATCTTCTCTCCTGAGTCTCCTGGATGATTGTATCTCAGGTCCAGCTCTCTCAGATGGGAGGGGTTGGAGCTCAGAGCTGAGGCCAGAGAAGCACAGCCTTCCTCTGTGATCAGACATCCTGACAGACTGAATAGAATAGAATAGACTTTATTGTCATTGTACAAGTAGCTTGAACGCACAAGATACACGAGTTATGATATATATAATGAGTCACCGACAGCCATGCCAGCTGTTCTTCAAGTGAGTCTCCTGCAGGAACATAATGTCTGAGGCCGATGACTTTAGGAGGGTCACAACCTTCCCTCTCTTGACTGGGTTATTTACTCCACATACATTCCAACTGGAGAATGTGAAACCTTTCATCCGTCTACAATCATTATTTATATTATCATGCATCAGCTATTTCTGACCAGTATAGTATCCATAGCAACACTAGAGTGGAATAGCTATAGCTTGGTAACTTCTAGAAACGTTAAGTAGTCTTAATGAAGATAAGAATAAGTAATCAGACACACACACACACACACACACACACACACACACACCTATCTCCTGAGCAGAGATCATTCTCAGTGTTGATCCAGTATCATTTTGACTCTAGTTTATCAGTTAAACAAAGTGTTCTTCTAGCCAGAGAGTCAAAATGAAATGCATTAGAAGGAAATCTAAATGGGGATTGACATCAGTATAGACATTTGGACAAACTGCTGATATGTTGTGCATCCACAGAACAACACACCACCCCCTTATTCCCAAAGTAGGGATTTACATTACCTGTGTAATAAGAAAGAGAGTTTAAATATATGACCAAAAGAGTGAACTTAGTCGCACCTCCAACTAGAGAACTTCCATCATGAACACTGGTCACAATAACAGATAGAATCAGAGGAGGTAGTAACACGTCACACTGGGTATCATTCAGTAACAGTGAGCCACTTCTACACCTTAAAGACCTGAACAACTATTAAGGCTCTAAATAAGATACCTGAAAAACATGAACAGTGCAGACCTCATGCTGTATAAGGCAGGACATCAAACTTTACACTTATTTATGTTCTGAGAGGAGCCGTTCTACAGTCAAGTACTAAGACACCAGCTGTGTGTAACTCTGTAGGTGACAGCAGAGGTGGAAAGTAACTCATTACATTTACTCACTTTACTGTAATTGAGTCGTTTTTTGTGTATTTGTACTTTTTAAGTAGTTTTAAAAATCTGTAACTTTACTTTTACATCAGTATGTTTAGTTTGAAGTATTGTACTACGTTACATTTTAAATCACATCCGTTACTGAGTAGAAGAAATGTCCAAAATAATAAAAAGCAAACAGGATTGTCTCACTCTGCAGCTGTCTCTCTCTGCAGCTGTCTCTCTCTACAGCTGTCTCTCTCTACAGCTGTCTCACTCTGAAGCTGTCTCTCTCTGCAGCTGTCTCTATCTGCAGCTGTCTCACTCTGCAGCTGTCTCTCTCTCTGCAGCTGTCTCTCTCTCTCTGCAGCTGGGTCTCTCTGCAGCCTTCCTGTTACAGAGACTTGAACATTCAGTTGGAATCAAAGGAACTGCATTAAACTGGTTTAAGTCCTATCTATCAGATCGATTTCAGTTTGTACGTTAATGATAAATCCTCCATGCAAACATAAGTTAGACACAATGTTCTCAGGGTTCAGTGCTTGGACCAAAACTATTCACCTTATATATGCATAAGTTACTGTCATACTATGAGAAACAATGCAGACGATACTCAATTATATCTTTCAATAAAGGCAGATGAAAGCAACCAGTTAACTCAAAAACAAACATGCCTTAAGGACATAAAGGCCTGGATGACCTGCAACTTCCTGCTACTAAACTCAGAAAACACTGAAGTTATTGTGCTTGGCCTCAAACACGTAAGACATCCTGAACTCCTGTTCTCTATTCACTGATGAATTCATTAAAAATCCACAACAACCTGCATGTAGAGAACGTGGCAGTAATTCTGTGTTGCATATTTTATATTAATTCAATTATATTACTCTTTCATGACTTAATGCTTCAAGTCTTTATTGAAGATTAAATGACAGAAACATAAATCCTGACTCACATGTTGGTATGGAAGGAGTTTTACTTCCTGTATAGTTGATGTTACATCACTTCAGCTCAGACAGTACACTAAATCTTTTTGGTATCATAAACTCTTCATGTAAACTAGAAACTGAGGAGAAGCCAAAAATATGACTTTATATATACAGTAATAAAACTGACCTGAGGGTGTCCAGTCCACAGTGTGGACTCTCCAGTCCAGCAGAAAGCTGCTTCACTCCTGAATCCTGCAGGTTGTTGTTACTCAGGTCCAGATCTCTCAGACTAGAGGACTGGGAGCTGAGAACTGAGGACAGAGCTGCACAGCTTCTCTCTGAGAGCTTACAGTCACTCAGTCTGGAGAGACAAGTTAAATACATCAGACTCTGTGATAAACAGACACATCATTCTCTAAATCCCATGATATTAAAGCAAAGAGCAGTTTCTCTATCTCATTGAATATATGTGTGCTGTAAAGTAGAAATTCAAACATTTTATTTTGTGTGATGAATAAAATTCAGATGAAAAACTTCTGTGAATCAGAAATCCTAATCTTATAAAGGCAGAACCTCATAATTAAGAAAATATTTCAAGATAAAGTATAACTTGATCTGACCTCAGAGTTTCGAGTCCGCATTGTGGACTCTCCAGTCCAGCAGAAAGCTGCTTCACTCCTGAATCCTGCAGCTCGTTGATACTCAGGTCCAGATCTCTCAGACTAGAGGACTGGGAGCTGAGAACTGAGGACAGAGCTGCACAGCTTCTCTCTGAGAGGTTACAGCCATTCAATCTGAAGAGACAATAATAAACAAGTTTTCTTTTGGTGATGCTGGATATAAATTAATAAATCTTAATGCTGATCCAAGTCTTTGCTGTTCTACTTTCAACATGTAAATATATCAGAATCTGAGATTAACTGATATCAGTGATGTCATGTGATCTACATCAGATGATATCAAATCAAAAGGTTATTTTGTATAAAGTATAATAATCTGAATCACCAATTCTTTTGTGTGAAAAATAAGAACAAAAGAATTTCAAACATTACATTTCTTCATTGAGCAAAGATGAAACTACATTAATCTGGATAGTTCTGTGTGCACCTACAGAGCTTTGTTGGAGGCTTTGACCACTGGCAGCAGCCTCAGAAGAGCCTCCTCTGAAGCAGAGTATTTCTTCAGGTCAAACACGTCCAGATCTTTTTCTGATGACAGTAAGATGAAGACCAGAGCTGACCACTGAGCAGGGGATGGTGTATGTCTGGACAGACTTCCTGATCTCAGGTACCATTGGATCTCCTCCACTAGAGAACGATCATTCAGTTCATTCAGACAGTGGAACAGATTGATGCTTCTCTCTGCAGACACATTCTCACTGATCTTCTCCTTGATGTACTCGACCGTTTCCTGATTGGTCGTTGAGCTACTTCCTGTCTGTGTCAGCAGATCTCGAAGGAGAGTCTGATTGGTCTGCAGTGAAAGACCCAGGAGGAAGCGGAGGAACAAGTCCAGGTGTCCATTTGGACTCTTTAAGGCCTCGTCCACAGCACTCTGGTAGAAACATCTCTTCTGGGATGTTGTTTGTTGTTCTTCCAGCAGATTGACTCCAGACTTGATGAATGTCAGATGGACATGAAGAGCAGCCAGAAACTCCTGAAGGCTCAGATGGACGAAGCAGAACACCTTGTCCTGGTACAGCCCTCTCTCCTCTTTAAAGATTTCTGTGAACACTCCTGAGCACACTGAGGCTGCTCTGATATCGATGCCACACTCTGTCAGGTCTGATTCATAGAAGATCAGGTTGCCTTTCTGCAGCTGCTCAAAAGCCAGTTTTCCCAGAGACTCAATCATCTTCCTGCTCTTTTTACTCCAGTGTGGATCTGTCTCAGCTCCTCCATCATACTTGACGTTCTTCAGTTTGGACTGAACCACCAGGAAGTGGATGTACATCTCAGTCAGGGTCTTGGGCAGCTCTCCTCCCTCTCTGCTTTTCAACATATCCTCCAGAACTGTAGCAGTGATCCAGCAGAAGACTGGGATGTGGCACATGATGTGGAGGCTTCGTGATGTCTTGATGTGGGAGATGATGGTTCTGGCCTGCTCCTCATCTCTGAATCTCTTCCTGAAGTACTCCTCCTTCTGTGGGTCAGTGAACCCTCTGACCTCTGTCACCATGCCGACACACTCAGGAGGGATCTGATTGGCTGCTGCAGGTCGTGTGGTTATCCAGAGGCGAGCAGAGGGAAGCAGTTTCCCCCTGATGAGGTTTGTCAGCAGCACATCCACTGAGGTGGACTCTGTAACATCAGTCAGGATCTCAGTGTTGTGGAAGTCCAGAGGAAGTCGACACTCATCCAGACCGTCAAAGATGAACACAACCTGGAACTCTTCAAACCTGCAGATTCCTGCTTCTTTGGTTTCAGTAAAGAAGTGATGAACAAGTTCCACCAAGCTGTACTTTTTCTCTTTCACCACATTCAGCTCTCTGAAAGTGAATGGAAATGTGAAGTCTATGTCCTGGTTGGCTTTGTCTTCAGCCCAGTCCAGAGTGAACTTCTGTGTTAAGACTGTTTTCCCAATGCCAGCCACTCCCTTTGTCATCACTGTTCTGATTGGTTCATCTCTTCCAGGTGAGGCTTTAAAGATGTCTTCATGTCTGATTGTTGTTTCTGGTCTGTCTGGTTTCCTGGATGCTGTTTCAATCTGTCTGACCTCATGTTCATCATTGACCTCTGCAGTCCCTCCCTCTGTGATGTAGAGCGGTGTGTAGATCTGATTCAGAAGGGTTGGGTTTCCTGCTTTAGCGATCCCCTCAAACAGACACTGGAACTTCTTCTCCAGGTTAGACTTGAGTTTACGTCGACACTTTGCAGCACGAGCTCCTGAATGAACAAACAACAAATGAAATCAGTGAGTGGATCCTACAGAAAGTCTAGAAATCTGAACATGTAAGTGTGTCTGTGTAGTTTCTCCTCCTCCATCAGTTTTATTCAGCTCATCAGTGGAGGACAAACAGCCTCTGATCTGATGCAGATGTGTGCAGCATGTTTACAGCAGAGTTTGAAATATAAACCTCTCCCATGTTGCCTCCATTTCCTCTCCATCATGTTAAATCTGTTAAAATCCTCTTACTGCTCTGCAGACACTCAGCCAGCTCCTCCTGCTTCATTCTCCTCAGGAAGTGCACTGTGATCTTCAGAAATGCCTCTCTGCTTCTCCTCCTCTGCTCTTCCTCCTCACCGTCCAACACCTCCTCATCCTCACTCTGACTCTCTAGGCATTCTGGGTCATCTGGACTCAGACCCCTCTGGACTCTCTTCAGCTCGTTCTTCACAAAAGTGATGATGTTCTCCTCCAGCAGCTGGAACAGAAAGATAAAGTGAACATTTCATTTAAACTGGTAGAACACAACATGTGATTCATGTGTCAGTCTGAGGGCCTGCTGGTCTAAACAGAGCAGCATGGACACTGTTAGGACCTGAATGCTACTTTACTATTTCATCTGTGGTTGATGGAGTTAATAGTAAAAGGTGTGTTTGTACATGTACACACCATAAATATGGAGTCCAGCTGTGTTTGATGCTGCTGTGCAGACTGATCACTGGGAACCTCTGAGCTCTGCTGCTGAACTCTGTGGAGAAAACATCACGTTTAAGGACATTTAATGACTCAAATCTGCACTCAGCTTATTAAAGATGTTCTGTCATGATGACTAAATGAACTCCTGTAAATGCTGCTGTGATTACTGGATGTTAAATTCTTACCTTCCATCAGCAGGTTGAACATCTTTAAAGTTAATAGGACGAGGCATAGACCAGTCACTCTTCATGGACACACAGCTGGGTTCAGGAGAGTCTGCTCTCTGCTGATGCATCCTGATACAAACAAACAACAAATCAAAGAGTTTAAAAAGATGAATTTTGAGCAGACTGTCAGTAGCTGAAGTTTTAGAAGCAGAATGAAAATCAGTAAGAAGACAGTGGATGAGAAACGTTCTCCTGTTCATCAAAATGTCATCTGATGAAAGATGCTGTCTCATCTTAGTTGATTAGTTGACTAATCAGTGGTTGAGCTCTTTGTTAACTCACAAAGTTAGTAGTTCATTCTGAGTTATTGTGACTTATTATTCAGTAGTTGAGTGTCAGATGTGACAGTGAGTGTGAATAATGATGGTGGAGTGATGTGAGTGGAGAACAGTGATGGACAGTTAGAGATCCTCATCTCACCTCTGAGCTTTGGTCTGGCTGTCATGTTCCCCACACAGAGAGCTTTTAGAGGGAGGGACTCCCTCCTCTCTGTCCTCACACTGATCCATAGCAGAGAAACACCTTCACACAAACACAACAACATGCTCATTCATTACAACCAGCTGCACATCACACAGGTCTGCACTGCTGTCTAACATCCTGTCATTATTCATTACACCACCAGATGGAGCCAAAGTAACAAACTATTTAAAGACTTTCACTCAGCTTTAATGTTTAATAACTTAGTTTCTGAATATTCCACTGACTTTTCATTTGCCTGATTAAATAACTGAATATCATGAATGAAAAGATGTTTTCAACAGTATTTCTGTCACCTTCTTTTAACACATTTCATAGTATATTATTATATGGCTTTTATTACATGTTCATCACTAACCGTCCCACCTGTGAAACAAACTCTTTGTGTTGTAACTGTGGATTAGTTATTATAATAACTGTCATAATGTTTGTCAGGTTCAAGATGACTGAATGAGGTCACCTTTGATACGACCAATTAAATGAATCAAACACACAATTACTGACTTCAAGAAACAGTTTTACAAAAACAACAGTCAGTCACTTTAGCATATTTATCTAAAGATTAGTACAATGAATGTCATCGTACCCAAACCCTTTAACAGCCAGGTTCAGTTGTTGGGCAGGGTGCTGTACCATTTGAAAATGACCCAAAAGATGAGTCTAATCTTTATATTATATGGAGTACATACTGTATATTACATGTTCATACTCATATAACTCATTTTATAGTATTAGCATCAGTGAAAGTTTACATAGTGCTGTCATAGTGGAACAATGGGCAGTACAGTAGTAATATTAATATCAATGTACATTATTATTAGTAATAGTGTGACAGAGTTCACACATGAACAGCTAACTGCTCAGTAACACTTTAAAAACATGCAGCTGAAATACACAGGCAGGAATGGAGGCTCCTAATAAAGCTTTGAACCCAAAACTAGAGAAAAGAAAACAGCAGTACACTCTCAGAAGATCACACATCATCAGCAAGTATCCACTGAAATACAGGCAACCAGTGTTATACTAGAAACACACAAAAAGGACATCTCTGAATTTATATGGAGCTCATAACTCCTGGATGATTTAGATAGAGCTCAAGAACTGCACCAAGCAGCTTTAAATAATGACAAGAAAAGAAAAACAAAGTGAAAGTAAAGAAAAAGGATTAGAAACAAAGGCCCGTACTCTAACCAAACTGGGACTAACTATATTCCACTTGGAGATGGTCCTATAACAATAAATATAACATGAGGCTATAATCAGTAAGTTTAGTGTCCTGATACCGATATGGATACAGGAGTCCAGAACCCCGAAATATGAACATTTTAACATCACTAGAGATGTCCCACTGAACCTGAACGCAGCACGAGTATTAGCGCTCAGTGAAAGTTTACATAGTGCTTCATACTGAGTTTGTTCCTGTGTGTTTAACTACATCCGGTCTCTGAAAGTTATATTAGGATGGAAATATGTATATTTAGGTATCGATCCGCCATCACTAATAACTAGCAGCCAAACCAGCGGCCTGCTTAATGTCGTGATGACGTCATTATATCTGCGATCAGTTGTCTGGAAACCTTCATTACAGTGATACGGAGAGATTTCTCTGCTTTCTACAGGGTTCAATACATTTCTCACTTTACATCATATTCATCATATTTGTATTAATACACTGCCTACCTCTTCCTCGCGCTGCTTCTCTTCCGTGTTTGCAGACAGGAAGAGAGAGAGATGAGACGCTCCTCTGCTTCTGAAGACGGAAACTCAAGTTAAACAAGATCAATACAACAAGTAACAGCCAAACATATTTATACTAATAAATCACACAACTATACATACTATCATTTTAAAAACACACCTAACATTTATTATTATTATTATTATTATTGAAATCAAACATAAGTACCAAAGACCAATCATCAGTGTCTGTCTCAGCTCTTCCTCTTTTGTCTTCCTCTTCCTGGGTTTGTGTAAATCAATATGAAATGATGGTCTGCTTGCCTCTGATTTACTGTAACACCATAACACACTATTATATGTGAAATAAGTCCAGAGTGAAGTTTGTTACTTAACATACAAGTAAAGACACATTAGCTTTTATTTAAGCTGCATTTTCACACTTTATCCTATATTCTGTATATTTGTGCTCATTTACTTTTTATTCACAATTAATGCTCAAGGAGATACTGAGACTTACTTTACTTTGATTTTCTTTTAACAAAGAATGAGATCAAGCAATAATTGAGCTAAATCAAATGAAAAGTGACAGATTGAATAATGTACATTGTTAGCATTGTAAGGTTATAGTTTGATCTTGTGTTTTAAATGTAGTTTAGTCAGCTGCAGCACTGTGAGAAGACTTCTTTGTGTGTTTCCTCATGTTTAGTTCCTGTGGAGTTGTGGAGTAAGGAGGGAGGGAGGAAGGAAGCAAGGAAGGATGGAAGGAAGGAAATGAGTAAGGAGGGAGGGAGGAAGCAATGAACAATGGAAGGAAAGGAGTAGGGAGTGAGGGAGGAAAGGAGGAAGGAGGGAGAGAGGAAGGAAGCAAGTAAGGATGGAAGGAAGGAAATGAGTAAGGAGGGAGGGAGGAAGGAAGCAAGGAAGGATGGAAAGGAGTAAGTTTACTTCTTTAACAAAGACTGAGATCAACCAATAATTGAGCAAAATGAAATCAAAAAGTATGAGCCCTCTGCCCTTATTACACAGGAATACAGCAGCATCACACCACACTGATATAAAACACATGATAAACAAACAGCATATCATATATGTATATATCTGCTCAATCACAACAGATCATATCACTGAATGCACACATAGAATAATGGTTCTTACCATTAAGGTTCTTCTTTCTTTCTCTTTGCAGAGTCAGAGATCAGGTGTTAATAGTTCAGCTCCTTCACAGACTCGAGTCATCAGAGAGAAAGAACACAGAAAGCCTCTTCACCGTAAAGAGGACTTTATTCACATGACTTCTTTTTATTGCAGACGTTTCTTTCTGTTCCTTTTTTCTTTGTTTTGACTTCCCCATTGGTCTCTAGGTTACAGCTGATACTGCTCATTTCCTGCTGAGTGAACATTTTTCACACACATCAGATAATACAAACTAACCTCAAGTCAAGTTTTATTTATAAAGCACATTTAAAAACAACCTCAGTGGAACCAAAGTGCTGCACAGTTATTAAACTAAACCTCAGAGGATTGTGAGCAGCTGTTAAAATGAGAAATGAAACAGTCGATCATTAAACAAGATCAATTAAATGATGGTCTGCTTGCCTCTTTCTTTGAACACTGCCAAAGAATGAGATCAAGCAATAATTGAGCTAAATCAAATGAAAAGTGACAGATTGAATAATGTACATTGTTAGCATTGTAAGGTTATAATTTGATCTTGTGTTTTAAATGTAGTTTAGTCAGCTGCAGCACTGTGAGAAGACTTCTTTGTGTGTTTCCTCATGTTTTCTGTTTCTAATGTTAATCTAACAGCAGCTGTAGTGTTGTTGTAGTTACTGCAGGGCTCCAGCAGAGGGAGCAGTGGTGTAGTTACTGCAGGGCTCCAGCAGAGGGAGAGGTGGTGTAGTTACTGCAGGGCTCCAGCAGAGCGGTGGTGTAGTTACTGCAGGGCTCCAGCAGAGGGAGAGGTGGTGTAGTTACTGCAGGGCTCCAGCAGAGGGAGAGGTGGTGTAGTTACTGCAGGGCTCCAGCAGAGGGAGCGGTGGTGTAGTTACTGCAGGCCTCCAGCAGGGGGAGCGGTGGTGTAGTTACTGCAGGGCTCCAGCAGGGGGAGCGGTGGTGTAGTTACTGCAGGGCTCCGGCAGAGGGAGAGGTGGTGTAGTTACTGCAAAGCTCCAGCAGAGGGAGAGGTGGTGTAGTTACTGCAGGGCTCCAGCAGAGGGAGCGGTGGTGTAGTTACTGCAGGGCTACAGCAGGGGGAGCGGTGGTGTAGTTACTGCAGTGCTCCAACAGGGGGATGGAAGGAAAGGAGGAAGGGAGGAAGGAAGCAAGGAAGGATGGAAGGAAAGAAAGGAGTAAGGGAGGAAGGAAGGAAGCAAGGAAAGAAGGAAGGAAAAGACTAAGGAGAGAGAGAGGGAGGAAGAAGGAAGAAGGAAGAAATTATTTTACTCTTTCAAAATGCATGAGCTGACAGATTTTTAACTTGTTTTTAAACACTTTTAAAATATATAAAATTCGTTTTTAACATTAGCTTTTAACCTTTTTACACAATATCATACATTTCAAAACTATTAGACTTTACAAAAATGTTCAAGGAGCTAAAAATAAAACTCTGCCCGACGTGACTCAGCAACAGGTGACGTCATCAGGCGCGAAAATGCTGCTGCTGCTCTATGTACATATATGTCCGCATATTCATAAAACAGCCTTATTAGCGGACATTAAAACATTCAGCGACATGTCAACATATTACACTTCAGTTACTTAGCTTCATTTACTATTCCACCAACCTGGAAACAGGAGAAATAAGTGAGACAAACTCCGTTTTTCATCTCGCTCAGCAGAAAGAGGAAAGTTGCAAAGCAGACCAAACTGACGTAAAGCCCCCCGGAGCACAATAAGCGCCACACTGCCCCCTGCTGGCGACCCCACAATTACTCCTGACATCTATAGAAAATATTTTAGTGCAAGGATGGTGGAGACAGGTTGATTACCCCTCAACAAATATTCAAAACATGAATTATAAAATGACAGAAACTACCACAAATGTGATAACACTTTAGTGGGCAGGAAGAACACACACTATTGATCTGTTTTGGGGTTTTTGGTCCAAGCTGCAGTTCCAGTTTTAGTCCAGTAGGTGTCAGTAATGAGTCTGTAAGCTTCCCTTCCTTCTTGTCTTCTCTTCCTTCCATCTATCCTTGCTTCTTTTCCTTCCCTCTTGTCTTCTCACCTCTTCCTTCCATCTGTCCTTGCTCCCTTTCCTCCTTCCTTCCTGTATTCTTTTCCTTCCTTCCTATTAGTGGTCCGGCCCACATGAGATCAAATCGACATTCCTCTCTGATGTTTTACTGGAACATGAAGCATCCAGCACTCTCAGGTCTGCTGACCAGTCGCCTGTTTTTAAATCCCTTCAAACACTTTTTTATTCTTTGTCTTTTAACTCATTATGAGAGTCTTAGTTTTAAATGTGCTTTATCAATACATTTGATTTTAGGTCTGCTTCTCCTTTCAGTCCAACTGTAATAATATATATTTATATATTCTCACTTTAACCCTCCTGTTATCCTTGAGTCAAGGGAGGAAGGAAGGAAGGAAGGAAGGAAGGAAGGAAGGGAGGAAGAGGGAAGGAAAGGAGGAAGGAAGGGATGCAGGAAGGGAGGATGGAAGGGAGGAAGGAAGGAAAGAAGGAAGGAAAGGAGGAAGGCAGGGATGGAGGAAGGAAGGAAGGAAAGGAGGAAGGAAGGAAGGAAGGGAGGAAGAGGGAAGGAAAGGAGGAAGGAAGGGATGGAGGAAGGGAGGATGGAAGGGAGGAAGGAAGGAAAGAAGGAAGGGAGGAAGAGGGAAGGAAAGGAGGAAGGAAGGGAGGAAAGATGGAAGGAAGGACAGAGGAAAGAAGGAAGGAAGGACAGAGAAAAGAAGGAAGGGAGGAAGGTAGGGGGGAGGAAAGAAAGAGAAGGAGGGAGGAAGGAAGGAAGGAAGGAAGGGAGGGAGGAAGGAAGGAAGGGAGGAAAGATGGAAGGAAGGAAGGAAGGAAGGGTTAAACCTGTGTAATAATCTCAACTCAGGTATCACCCAACATCAATATTACTTATTTACTTTATGTTTCTATTATTTACTATATTTATATTACTACCATTGTCTTTTATTGCTTTTGTAGTTATTTGTTCTTTAATCTTTTTATTGAGGCTTTTTTTCCACTGTCCACGTTTCTGCTTTAACTCTGTAAATTTCCCCATCGTGGGACTAATAAAGTAAAATCTGGTTTATTAACAGAATATTTCCTTTCTTATTCTGGATGTTTCTTCACTTTTAGATTCATAATGTTCAGGTGATCCAGCTGATTATCTTTAATATAAATACACTAAAGATCATCATCACATTATTTTAGATCTTCTCTCCTCGTGTCCTGCAGCCGCAAACAGCGTCAATAACTCAATAAAACAAAAAGGCAAATTAAAATATTTATTTAATGCACTTAAACTTAACTCAACTCTTCATACAGCTGTGTTCAAATCTTTTATACAGTTTCTCAGCAAAAAAATTAAAGTGAAAAAAAGTTTAAAACTGTGAGAAAGTCTGTTTGTCCTCCGCGTAAAAACAGTGGACTGTCCTTTAAAACCGCGCCGTCGTCACATGACATTACTCCTCATTACTGCTCATTGCTCCTCTCTGCGCCTCATTACTCCTCTCTGCTCCTCATTACTCCTCTCTGCTCCTCACTGCTACTGACTACTCCTCATTACTCCTCACTGCTCCTCTCTGCTCCTCATTACTCCTCACTGCTGATCTCTACTCCTCTCTGCTCCTCATTTCTCCTCACTGCTCCTCACTGCTCCTGACTGCTCCTCATTACTCCTCTCTGCTCCTCATTACTCCTAACTGCTCCTCTCTGCTCCTCATTACTCCTCTCTGCTCCTCATTACTCCTCTCTGCTCCTCTCCTCTCCTCTCTGCTCCTCACTGCTCCTCATTACTCTTCATTACTCCTTACTGCTCCTCATTACTCCTCTTTGCTCCTCACTGCTTCTCTCTGCTCCTCATTACTCCTCTGTGCTCCTCTCCTCTCCTCTCTGCTCCTCATTACTCCTCTGTGCTCCTCTCCTCTCCTCACTGCTCCTCATTACTCCTCACTGCTCCTCTCTGCTCCTCTCTACTTCTCTCTGCTCCTCACTGCTCCTCCTACAGAGACACTGAGGAACCATATGAGTAGACTCTAAACCCAGCACACAGAGGTTCAGTGAATGTGGTGTTGAAGGTGTGGAGGTGGATCAGTGTGTCAGAGGAGACTCTGTAGAAGGACAGAGTGCCAGCAGGACAGTCCACATACACTGCTACTCTGTTAGAGACAGAGGAGGAGGAGGAGGAGGAGGAGGAGGAGGAGGAGGAGGAGATGGATGTTTCTCTCTTATTGTGCCAGACAGAGTAACCATAACGATCAGAGCAGCCCAGACTCCAGGACTGATCGTTCAATCCAAACCAACAGTCATAACTGTTTCCTTTCCTGCTGATTCTCCTGTAACTCAGTGATATATAAACTCTTCCGCTCCACTCGACCTCCCAGTAACAGCGACCAGTCAGAACATTTCTACACAGCAGCTGAGGCCTGTGCTCAAATCTGTCTGGATGATCAGGATATGACTGATCCTCCCTCACACATGTCACCTTCCTGTTGTTATCAGACAGTTTGAGGTTTCTGTGCATTGTGTTTGGATCCAGTTCCAGTTCACAGGCATCTGATGGAGAGAACGAGACACAATACAGCTGCAGTTTATCATCTGTTGATTTATGAACTACTTTACTGAAACCATTCAAACTTAAACCGTCTCCATGACAACTGAGACATCACTGAGGAAGACCATGAGATGTGACTGAAAGCTTTGGACATACAGAGTAAGTGGACCTTTAGATGAGAATGTTTTTCAAAGTGAAACTTGATTCCAGCTGCGTCTGATGTTTGTCTGAATGTAATTAATGAAGTATTTAAGATGGTTAAAGAACAGGATTTTTCTATCAACTTAACTCATGTAACTTAAACCAGTAACGTTCCACATCTAGAAAGGAGTTAGTCTGTCTGTGTGTTCTTGGCTTGTTCTTGACATTCCCATCAGTATGTTTCTTATTCATGTCCACTGCTTTCATATTAGAGATGAGATGAAGTTGAGCTGGAAGCTAACAGTGGTGATGCAGGGAGAGGCAGCACTGCAGAGCTGCAGGTAGCTCAGCTCATTTTACTTTGTTGATAATGAGAGGAAGGTTTGAACACGCTTGAATTTAAATAATAATATAACAAACATGATTTTAATATTGCACTAGCTCTCCATCAGTATGTTTCTACCTTTTAAAGGGTTAGGTGATATATTCAAAACTTATGTTATTGTCAGTGACTTGTTAAATAAATGAATCCATTTGAAAGTGATCAGTGACATCATCGTCATTGATGATGAAAAGTCAAAGTATTTTCTTTTACATTTTGTAATGAATTAAGAGGGAGATATAAAAGGAGTCATTGGTAGAAATAAACCACCAAATCTCAGTATCATTTATAAAATATGTTTGTATGTTGTGCATATAGATAAGAGTGGAAGTCATGTATTTGAATACATGCATTCATACTTTTACATCTGTGAATAGTTTTAGTGTCAGTCTTTAGTATTTGGGCCATTCATTTAAAATAAAAAGATAAATATTTATAAATATAATATTAAAAAACTCAACCCTTCCCCTTCTTTTCACTCAGAAGAATGTTTGTGTCAAAGTATTAAATTAATTATTGAGCTTTAAAATGTCAAAATGTCATTCAGTGTAACCGTCCTGAGTTAAATTCTAATGACAAAACTGTTTTTAAAATGTAGAAAAATCATCCTAAAATATAAATTAACACACATGGCATGATTATGTAAGTGTTTGCAACACTATGTAGAATAATGCAACTTATTTTAAAATGTGAATAACTTTTGTCCCAAAATGTGTGCGTCACCAATGTCATTCAGTGTAACGATGGGTAAAAAGTCATTTTAAAGCATACCACATGATGCTGATCATGTGACAGTGTGTGACATCATGAAAAGGACCCTTAGAGGACCCTCTGTCCATGTGGTCATGTGACTACATCTCTCTGTAATATTTGATCATTTCAGTTTTCCACCCGCTTGTAACCCATGGTCCAAAAATGTCCTTCAGTGCGACTCAGAAAACAAACTTTAAATATTATGATTTTTAAAAAGCTAAATTAAATATTATTCTGCCCTCTGTTTGAGTGCAAGTAATTATTTGTGTTCTACAGTGCCCCCTTTTGGTTATTCAATAGAAGCAGTTGCTAAAACAGGGAATTTCCTTAAAGTTAACCAGGCTGAGTAGAGAGCACATGTACTGGTAGCTGCTGCATCTATTTACCTCAACATTGTTGCCTTGGACATTATTTGTCCGTAAGTATTATGTTTTATTGTTTTCTTTGCATTATTTGCACTATATGCATCACACATTTGCTGTGTATTTGTTTTTCAAGTGATTTAATTGATGACTGCTTTAGCTATCTGCTAGCTTGGTAATCTGTTAGCCTGTTTAGCTGGGTGATGTAACATTTTTATTTCTTACATATTTATGTTAATGTAAACAATATTGTTCAGAATTTGATTTGTATTTTTGTGCTTTATCACAGTTTTACAGTACATGTGGATCTTCATTAAACATGCAAGAGAAGTTACGCCTTGTGTTTATTGGAGGACTGCAGACTGTTGGCTAACTGTCTAGCTTTTGATAGAGACGACTCATAGCGAGGACAGTATAAATATGATAATTAATGATAATGTCTATCGGTGAAGGTCTTAACTTTATATAGGTAGCAAAGGAACTGCCTGATAAATGTGTTTATGTATGAGATCTGTCCTTCAGTGTTAAACATGTTACACTGAATGACAAAAACGTTACACTGAATGACAGAAACGTTGCACTGAATGACAGAAACGTTGCACTGAATGACAGAAACGTTACACTGAATGACAGAAACGTTACACTGAATGACGGAAACGTTACACTGAATGACAGAAACGTTACACTGAATGACAGAAACGTTACACTGAATGACAGAAACGTTACACTGAATGACAGAAACGTTACACTGAATGACAGAAACGTTACACTGAATGACAGAAACGTTACACTGAATGACAGAAACGTTACACTGAATGACAGAAACGTTACACTGAATGACAGTGATAGTTTATAACATTTAATCATGCATCATATTTATTTGTTGTATTTAGTTGTTGTATTAATAGTGGATATTATCATTTATAACTATTTTATATCATTTGAATGTATTTTAAGGCACATTATCTGTAAACTGTCGACATCTTAAACATCTCGTCCTGATTTTAGTTTTTAACTTTAAAGAAAATACTGGTGCTGCTGCAGATAATTGTTTATAGGATCATTATTGTTGTTGCTAAAGGAATCACATTTAATCAATATTTTTGGGCCATTTTGATATGTGTCATTTGGTGTAACGTAATATTGTCATACAGTGTAACACCAATATTTTATATTTAAATACAGTAATTTGTCTTTTTTGACTCACAGAGACAAAAACAAATCTTAAAGGTAGTAAAAGGTATTTTTAAACATTTAAGAAAGAAATTCAGTGCAAGGCAGTAAATGTTTGTTAAAGACCTTCAACACATTTAGAGTTGTACCAATGACGCATCAAATATGTGGTGTTCAAAATGAAATAATGTTTTCTGGGTAGTTATATTTCTGACAGTCTGAACATAAATATAGAACCATGAATGTGATAAATGGACATAAAAGACTTTTTGTTAAAACAACAATTAGTGTTACACTGAATGACATTTTTCCACAGTATATTCTTACTAATCACAATAAAAATGAATTACTGGTTTTATTCTTGAATATAACTAATATAAGTGCAAAGGTGACACTCCAATGAACATTAAAAAGCCTTTTAGGGAACTCTAGTAGCTCTTTTATTTTTTTACTACTTTGAAAACCTCATACGTCTTTGACCCATTTATCACTGATCTGTACCTGTATGGGACTATAAGATCTGTGCTACTTTATATATTTCTGTATACTAATAAAATACATAGGAAACATGTAAATCATGTGACATTGTGACTGTTTTCCTTTTAGGGTGTTCAGAGCAGGGACAGACAGCTGAGAGACACTGAAGTCAGGGGACAGAGGACAGAGTCATATCAGCCAGTTAGTGGCAATGTGGAAGGATATCACACTCGGGAGTAAAAACAAGTTGCTTTATATGTTAACATTTTTATGCTGTTTTTGCCCCCCCCCCCCAACACACACACCCCAAACTGCCAACCCCAAAAAAATGTCACATATTTTCATCTCAAACTGTCGTCTCTTACAAACATATTTTAGTCCAAATGCTCCAAACAGCTGAAGTCAGTATGAATGAATGAACTTTATCTGCAGGAGAGACATGAGGGACATTTTGGAGCAGGTAGCGCCACCATGTGGACATTTATAAAACATTTCTCTTTTAACTCCTGTGACCAACAGAAGGAAATTTCTGTTTCATGGATTCATTGGTTCAAGATAAATGTCAGTTTAGGCCACGCCCATTTCTGACTAAACACATTTTCCATCATTTTGAACTTTTTTTACTTCTTTTACATATTTCATCCAGTTTTTCTCAAAGTTCTCATGAATCAAACTGAAAACACACTCACACTTCCTCACACCAGGTTTCAGTCTCTGCGGTCCACCATGGTCCATCCTGGAGGAAGAGACAAAGACACAATCAGCTTCATACACCTTCACTCATATCCACCATTAAACATGAACCACAGTCCCTCAGTTAGTGTCTGTCCATCTGTCTGTCCATACCTGAGAGTGTCCATCTGTCTGTCCATACCTGAGAGTGTCCATCTGTCTGTCCATACCTGAGAGTGTCCATCTGTCCATACCTGAGAGTGTCCCTCTGTCCATACCTGAGTGTCCACCTGTCTGTCCATACCTGACAGTGTCCATCTGTCTGTCCATACCTGAGAGTGTCCACCTGTCTGTCCATACCTGAGAGTGTCCATCTGTCTGTCCATACCTGAGAGTGTCCACCTGTCTGTCCATACCTGAGAGTGTCCAGTCTCCAGTGTGGATCCTTCAGTCCAGCAGACAGGATCTTCTCTCCTGAGTCTCCTGGATGATTGTAGCTCAGGTCCAGCTCTCTCAGATGGGAGGGGTTGCAGCTCAGAGCTGAGGCAAGAGAAGCACAGCCTTCCTCTGTGATCAGACATCCTGACAGACTGAAAACACACACAACACTTCATCTAATGAGCTTAAAAACATTCAACAACCCATTAAACAGGATTTTGTCCTTCAGGCCTTTATGTTCACACTGAGCGCCCCCTGCTGTATGTTGGTGTCGTGCAGATACATTTTCGGTGACTAGTAGGAGAGAAAGCACATGTTCCTGCTGGAGGCTGCATTCTGATTTATGTTGGCAGAAGAAATGCCTTTAAAGTTAAATATTGTTCCAAAGAAGATTTAATAGAAATTTACTGATGTTTTAACTTAGTTCTTATTTTTCATTCCAACAATGTTCACTGTGTGATCACAATCATTTAATTAGGCAACTTAAATATACTTAAATATGACTTTATACATACAGTAATAAAACTGACCTGAGAGTTTCCAGTCCACAGTGTGGACTCTCCAGTCCAGCAGAAATCTGCTTCACTCCTGAATCCTGCAGGTTGTTGTTACTCAGGTCCAGATCTCTCAGACTAGAGGACTGGGAGCTGAGAACTGAGGACAGAGCTGCACAGCTTCTCTCTGAGAGGTTACAGTCATTCAGTCTGAAGAAGAATCAGCAGAACAAAAGAATTGCAAACATTACTTTTCTTCATTGAGCAAAGATGAAACTACATTAATCTGGATAGTTCTGTGTGCACCTACAGAGCTTTGTTGGAGGCTTTGACCACTGGCAGCAGCCTCAGAAGAGCCTCCTCTGAAGCAGAGTATTTCTTCAGGTCAAACACGTCCAGATCTTTTTCTGATGACAGTAAGATGAAGACCAGAGCTGACCACTGAGCAGGAGACAGTTTATCTGTGGAGAGTCTTCCTGATCTCAGGTACTGTTGGATCTCCCCCACTAGAGAACGATCATTCAGTTCATTCAGACAGTGGAACAGATTGATGCTTCTCTCTGCAGACACATTCTCACTGAGCTTCTCCTTGATGTACTCGACTGTTTTCTGATTGGTCTGTGAGCTACTTCCTGTCTCTGTCAGCAGACCTCGTAGGAGAGTCTGATTGGTCTGCAGTGAAAGACCCAGGAGGAAGCGGAGGAACAAGTCCAGATGTCCATTTGGACTCTTTAAGGCCTCGTCCACAGCACTCTGGCAGAAACGTGTTGGTTCAGGTTTGTGTTTAAAGACTTTAGGCCACCAGGATGTTGTTTGTTCTTCTTCCAGCAGATTGACTCCAGACTTGATGAATGTCAGATGGACATGAAGAGCAGCCAGAAACTCCTGAAGGCTCAGATGGACGAAGCAGAACACCTTGTCCTGGTACAGTCCTCTCTCCTCTTTAAAGACCTGTGTGAACACTCCTGAGTACACTGAGGCTGCTCTGATATCGATGCCACACTCTGTCAGGTCTGATTCATAGAAGATCAGGTTGCCTTTCTGCAGCTGCTCAAAAGCCAGTTTTCCCAGAGACTCAATCATCTTCCTGCTCTCTGGACTCCAGTGTGGATCTGTCTCAGCTCCTCCATCATACTTGACCTTCTTCAGTTTGGACTGAACCACCAGGAAGTGGATGTACATCTCAGTCAGGGTCTTGGGCAGCTCTCCTCTCTTTCTGCTTTTCAACACATCCTCCAGAACTGTAGCAGTGATCCAGCAGAAGACTGGGATGTGGCACATGATGTGGAGGCTTCGTGATGTCTTGATGTGGGAGATGATGGTGCTGGCCTGCTCCTCATCTCTGAATCTCTTCCTGAAGTACTCCTCCTTCTGTGGGTCAGTGAACCCTCTGACCTCTGTCACCATGCCGACACACTCAGGAGGGATCTGATTGGCTGCTGCAGGTCGTGTGGTTATCCAGAGGCGAGCAGAGGGAAGCAGTTTCCCCCTGATGAGGTTTGTCAGCAGCACATCCACTGAGGTGGACTCTGTAATATCAGTCAGGATCTCAGTGTTGTGGAAGTCCAGAGGAAGTCGACACTCATCCAGACCGTCAAAGATGAACACAACCTGGAACTCTTCAAACCTGCAGATTCCTGCTTCTTTGGTTTCAGTAAAGAAGTGATGAACAAGTTCCACCAAGCTGTACTTTTTCTCTTTCAGCCCATTCAGCTCTCTGAAAGTGAATGGAAATGTGAAGTGTATGTCCTGGTTGGCTTTGTCTTCAGCCCAGTCCAGAGTGAACTTCTGTGTTAAGACTGTTTTCCCAATGCCAGCCACTCCCTTTGTCATCACTGTTCTGATTGGTTCATCTCTTCCAGGTGAGGCTTTAAAGATGTCTTCTTGTCTGATTGTTGTTTCTGGTCTGTCTGGTTTCCTGGATGCTGTTTCAATCTGTCTGACCTCATGTTCATCATTGACCTCTGCAGTCCCTCCCTCTGTGATGTAGAGCGGTGTGTAGATCTGATTCAGAAGGGTTGGGTTTCCTGCTTTAGCGATCCCCTCAAACAGACACTGGAACTTCTTCTCCAGGTTAGACTTGAGTATACGTCGACACTTTGCAGCACAAGCTCCTGAATGAACAAACAACAAATGAAATCAGTGAGTGGATCCTACAGAAAGTCTAGAAATCTGAACATGTAAGTGTGTCTGTGTAGTTTTTCCTCCTCCATCAGTTTTATTCAGCTCATCAGTGGAGGACAAACAGCCTCTGATCTGATGCAGATGTGTGCAGCATATTTACAGCAGAGTTTGAAATATAAACCTCTCCCATGTTGCCTCCATTTCCTCTCCATCATGTTAAATCTGTTAAAATCCTCTTACTGCTCTGCAGACGCTCAGCCAGCTCCTCCTGCTTCATTCTCCTCAGGAAGTGCACTGTGATCCTCAGAAATGCCTCTCTGCTGCTCCTCCTCTGCTCTTCCTCCTCACCATCCAACACCTCCTCATCCTCACTCTGACTCTCTAAGCATTCTGGGTAATCTGGACTCAGACCCCTCTGGACTCTCTTCAGCTCGTTCTTCACAAAAGTGAGGATGTTCTCCTCCAGCAGCTGGAACAGAAAGATAAAGTGAACATTTCATTTAAACTGGTAGAACACAACATGTGATTCATGTGTCAGTCTGAAGGCCTGCTGGTCTCAACAGAGCAGCATGGACACTGTTAGGACCTGAATGCTACTTTACTATTTCATCTGTGGTTGATGGAGTTAATAGTAAAAGGTGTGTTTGTACATGTACACACCATAAATATGGAGTCCAGCTGTGTTTGATGCTGCTGTGCAGACTGATCACTGGGAACCTCTGAGCTCTGCTGCTGAACTCTGTGGAGAAAACATCACGTTTAAGGACATTTAATGACTCAAATCTGCACTCAGCTTATTAAAGATGTTCTGTCATGATGACTAAATTAACTCCTGTAAATGCTGCTCTGATTACTGGATGTTAAATTCTTACCTTCCATCAGCAGGTTGTCCATCTTTAAAGCTAATAGGACAACCCATAGAGTCGTCACTCTTCATGGACACACAGCTGGGTTCAGGAGAGTCTGCTCTCTGCTGCTGCATCCTGATATGAATAAAGAAGTGAAAAAAGTATGTAGTTAACACCAAAGAACTGCTGCCCAGCTTCACTGAGTCTCTGCTGTCCAGCTTCACTGAGTCTCTGCTGTCCAGCTTCACTGAGTCTCTGCTGTCCAGCTTCACTGAGTCTCTGCTGTCCAGCTTCACTGAGTCTCTGCTGTCCAGCTTCACTGAGTCTCTGCTGCCTCCACAGACACCCAGCCAGCTCCCAAAACATCAGCCCCCCCTGCTGAGGTCCTCCTGTCTCTTGGTTTCCTTTCTACGTGTTTTTGTTGACACTTTGGTCTCCAAATTTTCTGCCCTGAGCAGCTCTTTCAGCCTCCAGAGTGGTCCTGCCCATCTGTCCTGCCTTCTTTCTCCTCTTTGTTTTCTCCCTCCTGACCAGCCTGGAGGGACATTTGGGAGCTGTCCCTTGAGGGGCGACTGTCATGATTCCTGTTTAAGCTCTGTTTGTGTTGTCCTGTCTGTTTCTGTCCCTGCCTTCAGTTTCAAACCCACCTGCTCACCTACTGCCACTGTGTAATTCCCTCATCAGCTCCTCACTACATATACTGCTCTCACTCATTTTCTTTCATTCTAGACACTAGATTGCGATGCCCTTCCTGTCTGTTCCTGTTCCTCTTGTTACCTGTTCCTGCTGGTTTCAACCTTATTTGAACTGCTTTCCCTTCATGGTCTGTAAGCCTGTCTGTTGGTTTCTGAGCATTAAAGCTGTTTCCATTGAACCTGTCTGTGGTGTTTGTGTCTGGTTCACCGTCTCCGCCCCACATAACACAGGAGGTTTATTCAGCCCAAACAGCCAACCAACCATTTTTAACTTCTTACCTTCCATCAGCAGGTTGTCCATCTTTAAACATAATAGGACGACCCATAGACCGGTCACTCTTCATGGACACACGGCTGGGTTCAGGAGAGTCTGCTCTCTGCTGCTGCATCCTGATACAAACAAACAACAAATCAAAGAGTTTAAAAAGATGAATTTTGAGCAAACTGTCAGCAGCTGAAGTTTTAGAAGCAGAATGAAAATCAGTAAGAAGACAGTGGATGAGAAACGTTCTCCTGTTCATCAAAATGTCATCTGATGAAAGATGTTGTCTCATCATAGTTGATTAGTTGACTAATCAGTGGTTGAGCTCTTTGTTAACTCACAAAGTTAGTAGTTCATTCTGAGTTATTGTGACTTATTATTCAGTAGTTGAGTGTCAGATGTGACAGTGAGTGTGAATAATGATGGTGGAGTGATGTGAGTGGAGAACAGTGATGGACAGTTAGAGATCCTCATCTCACCTCTGAGCTTTGGTCTGGCTGTCATGTTCCCCACACAGAGAGCTTTTAGAGGGAGGGACTCCCTCCTCTCTGTCCTCACACTGATCCATAGCAGAGAAACACCTTCACACAAACACAACAACATGCTCATTCATTACAACCAGCTGCACATCACACAGGTCTGCACTGCTGTCTAACATCCTGTCATTATTCATTCCACCACCAGATGGAGCCAAAGTAACAAACTATTTAAAGACTTTCACTCAGCTTTAATGTTTAATAACTTAGTTTCTGAATGTTCCACTGACTTTTCATTTGCCTGATTAAATAACTGAATATCATGAATGAAAAGATGTTTTCAACAGTATTTCTGTCACCTTCTTTTAACACATTTCATAGTATATTACTAATGACCCAAAAGATGAGTCTAATCTTTATATTATTTGGAGTACATACTCTATATCACATGTTCATACTCACATAACTCATTTTATAGTAGCAGTCAGTGAAAGTGTAAGATTTAATTTGAGTTAATTTACCAACAATATTTGTAGTATTTCCATATTTACAGATAGTGTCTTGAATCTATTTCTGTGGTTTTACCTCATTACAGTTAATTTGTCTAGGTCTAAGTTGTTCCTGGCGTCTGATTGGTGGGGTTAGTCACCTGGGGGTGAGAGACAAGGAAGGAGGGGTTGTTGTTGTATTCTCATGCCGGGAGCTACAGTACACTCAAAAAAGTGCTGGGTTGTTTCACTAAACACACTGTTGGGTTGTTTCATGCTGGGTCAAAGGGGTTCTAAGGGGTTCATTCACAGCTGAACAGCTGGTTGGGTTACGTTGACCAAGCTGCTGGTTCATTCAATTTCCCGCTCCTCCATTGTCTTTCTATAACTTTTCGGGATCTCTTGCCATTGGACCGTTGGACCCAACCGACACACCAGGATTTCATGGTAGGTTAATATGAATACTTTACCTATATTTTTAATAGGTTGTAGTAATAGTATGATCTTAATAACATTTCACAATCTGGTATCATAGGCAGGTTTAGTGTTTTTTTTCTTTTGACATTTATTAACGAAGTTAAGTTAGGTAATGGTAGCAAATATTTACTAGCTCTTAGATGCTAGCTAATGTTAGCTAACTTTTAACAATGCCTATAATTTTAGCCTTTTTTGAATTTTGCAATTTAATGTGTGGTGGTCTCCTGGTTTTATTGTTCGCCTGGCTTTAAGTTACTGTCCCAGTGTTTTATCTGAGAAACAAGCTGAGCAAACTCGCAGCCCCTCCGGGAAGCCCTCTGTCTGCCGAACAGCGTCGGAGAAACAGTGAATTTTAACGTGAAACGTAAAATATCTAAAAGGTGAGAGAGCTTTGAAGATCCTGTCTACTCTGCTTCCCCCATCCATCTACAAGAGAGGAGGAAAAAATCTTCAGACCCACCACTGAGGAGTCCCGGAGGTCATTTATTGACATGCAATCTATAATATTGATGGACATGAGTCCTCTTCTGTGAAGTTTTTGAGGACATCAGTTTTTTCAACCCACATTTAGGATGTGTGTAAGGTTTTATTTGGACGTGTTACATTTGTTGTTTTTCATGTAATACTGTCTGTAGAGTCTTTCAATTAAACTACATTTGGCCTCTGAGGGGTGAACGGGGAGAACTTGTTTAGACGCGTGTTCTGGGCAACAATAAAAAACCATGTCCAATTCGCCGTATATCTTTTGAGTGCGGTGGGTGACCCATTTATTTTCATTCATTATTTTTCTTTTCTGAGCACAGGTACAACTTTTGAGTCCATGACATCATAGCACAGGTAAGTTTCCATTCATCAGTGTCTTTTCTCATTCATTCATTCATCCAGGAAAAGACACGTCATGCTACCACACTGACACGGTCAAAAAACTGTGTGCCCTCCCCTTCACACACACCGTGACCATCCCTTAGGGGTTCCCTTTATGCGTTTCCGGTGCTGCACCAACCACTCACATACAGAAACGTCATATATGACCCTTAGTATAATAAAGAAACAAAAAATAGAAACAAAAATAAACGAAGAAACAAAAAATGATATTATGGCTCCAACACACCGGCCCCTAATTGTTAATGACAGGGGGGCATAAACAATTCAAGAAATATTTACATAATGGAGCCAGCAAATCAAAGTAAATCCATGAACCAAACTCTTATATAGGTCAGAGGTCACAAGCAATTTCTCCCTAAGTACAACTCATGTTGCAGCTTCTTGCAGAAGACAAAGTTTGGTTATTGGCCTGTTCAGGATGCTGGATTTGGTTTGCACTTGTGCAGAACGCACCAGTCCTTTCCTGTCTGGGTACGTCTGTCGAACTCTTCCGAGTAACCAGGAACTGCGGGGAGCTGTAGGATCTGCAATAAGCACAATGTCTCCAGGTACAAGACTTCGTCTCTCCTTACTCCATCTGTGACGCTCCTGTAGCAAAGGTAAGTATTCTCTTAACCAGCGCTTCCAAAAAAGGTCAGAGATGTATTGTACTTGTCTCCACCTCCTTTTGATGTAGAGATCATCCTTTTCTAACAGTCCAGGAGGAAAGACTGGTTTTCTTTTCATTGTGAGCAGGTGATTAGGTGTGAGAGCTTCTAGATCATTAGGATCTCCAGATAACTTGGTGATGGGGCGGTCATTCAGAATGGCTTCAACTTCACACAGAACTGTATGGAATCTTTCATCATTCAGGGTTTGTTGACGTAAAACTGATGTTAAAGTCCGTCTAACCATCCTTATGATGCGCTCCCACACACCTCCATGATGAGAAGCTGTTGGTGGGTTGAACCTCCACTTTATCCCTTCCTGTAGAAAAGCATCTTGTATTTTGCTGTGATTTAAAGCAGCAAGAGCTTCTCTTAACTCTCTTTCAGCACCAATGAAGTTGGTTCCATTGTCAGAGCGAAGATGAGAGACTGGTCCTCTTCTACAAATAAACCTGCGCAGAGCATTTATACAGGAATCAGTATCGAAAGAGTATGCAACTTCCAAGTGGACTGCTCTAGATGCCATACATGTAAAGATTACTCCGTAGCGCTTCTCCAAGCTACGTCCTCTCTTGACATCGATTGGTCCAAAATAATCAACGCCAACATTAGTGAATGGAGGAAGATCTGGAATTATTCTTTCTATGGGCAGATCGGCCATTTTCTGCTCACCCAACTTCCCTTTATGGCGTCTACAGAATCCACAGTTGGACAGGATCTTTCTGGTTGCTGCATTAGCACGGGTGATCCAATATTTGCTTCGCAATCTGGAGAGTACATGGTTTCTCCCACCATGGCCCAGCTGCTCGTGAATGTGCTTTAGTATTAGAGAAGATACATGCTGATCTTTGGATAGGATAATTGGATGTTTTGTCTCCTCCGGCATGGCAGCCTTACTTAATCTCCCTCCAACTCTAAGCAATCCATCCTCCAATATGGGGTCCAGTTTGTAGATTGTACTCTCCTTTTTCACCTCACATTTGCCAGATGATAGTGCAGCAAACTCATTTGGGAACCTTTCCTGTTGAGCAAAGCGAATGATGTTTGTTTCTGCCTCCAAAAGGTCATCTGGAGTCAAACCCTGTCCTCCATATGCAGCTTTTAGCTGTTGTATTTCCTGTTCCACTTTGCTGCTATTAATGCCTGCATTTTGTTGACTCAGTTGGTTTCTCTTTTGTCTCATCTCCCGCAGAGCCTTCCTTATTTTCAGAATCCATGCAACTGACCTCTTCAACCTTCTCCAGTCAGAGAAGTAGGTTATTAACTGATGAATAGCACTTGGTGAGTCGCATTGGCCATGAGCTCCCTTTTGACCTCTGGATCATCAGCAGCAATGTCAGAATCCAAACTGTTTACAGGCCATGCCTCCTCTGTTTTCCACAGAAATTCAGGGCCTTCAATCCATCTTTGGTTTGCCAAGAATCGATCCATTGTTAATCCTCTTGAGGCTTCGTCTGCAGGATTCTGCGTGGTATGAATATATCTCCACTGTGGGACATCGGTTGCTCTTCGAATGGTAGATATCCTGTTTGCCACAAAGGTTTGGAATCTCCTGTCCTCATTTCTGATATACTTCAAAACTGAAGTACTATCAGTCCAGAAACATGACTTCACAAGTTGAAGCTGTACTTCTGCCTTTAGCATTGTGTCCACTCGAACAGCAAGACAGGCAGCTGTGAGTTCCAAACGAGGAATTGTCACATGTTTTAGTGGCACCACCCTGGCTTTGCCTAGCATGAAAGACACATGGATACTGTTGCTATTGTTCTGCATCCTGAGATATGTTACAGTACCGTATCCGTTCTCACTGGCATCTGAAAAGTGATGTAGCTGACCATGAGTGGGCTGTCCAAAATCTGGTGGCTTAAGGCATCTGTCAATTTTGAATGCTGTCACCCTTTCCAGATCTCCTAACCATTTGATCCATTGCTGTTGGAGAGCTGAGGGAATTTGATCATCCCATCCATTGCTCCTCCTACACAGATCCTGTAATAGGAGCTTAGCTGGAAGTATGAGTGGTGCTAGAAATCCCAAAGGATCATAAACTGAGCTGACCACTGACAGAATCCCACGTCTAGTATGGGGCTGTTCCTTGAGTGCCATCTTGAACCTAAAAGAGTCTGTCTCAACACACCAATGAAGGCCAAGGGCTCTCTCAACTGGAAGTTTGTCTCTGTCCAAATCAAACTCATGCAAAATCTTTGATCTTTGCTCCTCTGGAATGGATAGCAACACACCACGACTGTTGCTAATCCATTTTGTCAAATGGAAACCTCCCTTATGACAAATAGCTGTCAAATCTCTAACCATTTTGACAGCTTCCTCCTCAGACGGCAAACTTTTAAGACAGTCGTCCATATAAAAGTTGCGATTAACTGTGTCAGTTACCTCAGCAGGGAAACTGCTCTGGTTATCTTCTGCAGTCTTTCGTAGAGCATAACAAGCACAGCTGGGTGAAGACACTGCCCCGAACAGATGTACTGTCATCCTATAGTCCACAAGCTCTTGTTTTGTATCGCCTTCAGGCCACCACAAGAAACGCAGGAAATCACGATCATCTTGGGCTACTTTGACTTGATGGAACATGGATTTAATGTCAGCCATCACAGCCACAGGTTCTTGTCTGAATCGTGTGAGGACTCCTAACAAAGAACTGGTAAGGTAAGGACCTTGTAGAAGCTGACTGTTGAGAGATTTTCCTCTGAACTCAGCTCCACAGTCAAACACAACACGAAGACTTCCTTTCTTGGGATGGTACACTCCGTGGTGTGGAATATACCATAACTTTCCATCAGACCGTTCCAACTGATGTTCAGGTACACGTTCAGCATATCCCTCCTTGATGACATCACAGAGAAAGTTGGTGTATTCCTGGTGAAACTTCTCATTTCTCTCAAACCTTCTCTTCAATCCAAGAATGCGTTGCTTGGCAACACAATGATTGTTTGGCAGAGAGATCTCTTCGTTTTTAAAAGGAAGTTTCAGGCTGTAATGTCTATCTTGAAGCTCTACTGAACCTTTCATGATTTCAATGAACTTGACCTCATCTCTTGACATCTCCTCTTTGTCACCTGATGAATGTTCATTAAAATCATGGTTGTACTGATTATTCAGTAGCGCCTCCAGCCTTCCTATGGAGATCCTGTTGACAGTAGCAGTGGGGTGGTTGCTTTCACATCTCTTATCACTGCATCCTTGAAGAGGGCCATTAATAACCCACCCCAATAGGGTTTTAATGGCATATGGTCCATTTCCATGGCTGTTGATTACTTCCCAGGGTTCAAGCATTTTGGAGGCATTGGTGCCTATCAACAACTCCACATCAGCTTGGATACGAGGGACATCAACACCATCCAAGTATGGCCACTTTGCCAATTCCTCTTCTTTGATAATATTGTCTGTGCTTACAGGCATCCTTTTCTGGGTGTAGACCTCTGGTAAGTCATAGAATAGTTTTCCAGTGAGGCTGGAAATCTCCAAACCTGTCAACCTGTAGCTGGAAACTGATGCTCTTGAGCCCATGGTTTGAAGACTGATTTGAGCTTTCCTTCCATTCATATTCAGCTTCCTCATCAGGTTTTCTGCACAGAATGTGGCTGTACTGCCTGGATCCAGAAATGCATATGTTTGTATGACTTTGTTTCCCTTGCTGGATTTCACCTGAACTGGAAGGATGGACAGAATTCCGTCACCATTCCCGGCCCCTGTATGACCACATGTTTGCAGAGAGACCAGTGCACTGCTCACCGACGGTTCCTTGGGCTGTTTAGAGTATGTGTTGCTTGCTCTTACCCTTTGGTGGATATGAAGAATGCTGGGATGGTTTTGGCTGCACACTTTGCAAGTCAAGCGCTTGTCGCAATCTTTGCTCCTGTGTCCAATACTAAGACAGCCAAAGCAGACTCCTTTCTCCTTTAGAAAGTTTATCTTATCCCTGTGCGCTTTCTCCTCCAATTGTGGACACTGTTCCAGTGAGTGGCCTTTAGAGCAGCACATACACATGCCAGTTGCCTTTGCAGATGAACTATTTGGCTGTTTAACCTGGTGAGACTTCCTGTTTTCTTCAAATGCAGGGGTGTCAATAGTAGTGACAGTGGTTGCAAAACTGTCTCCTTTAAATCTTGGCTTTTTGATCCTGATCACATTTTTGCTTGTTGTAGTGAGTTGTGTATTTTGAATGTCTCCAAAGATTGGGTCAGACACTATTTTCACTTGATGCTCTATGAATGTGACAATATCAGTGAACTATGCCCTGCGATTGAATCTTTCCAATATTTCACATGCAGAAGCTCTCCATTTCTCTCTTAGCTTGTATGGAAGCTTCAAAATCACTGCTCTCATATTTGATGGCATATCCAGCTCTTTCATATATTGCACATCTTCCATTGCATTACAACATTCACGGAGAAACAGTGCATAGGCTTGAAGAGATTTAACATCCTCAGGTTTTACTACGGGCCAGCTGAGGGCTTTCTCCATGTATGCTGCAGTGATTTTGTGTTCATTTCCAAAGTGTTCCTCTAGCAGATGCTTAGCCATAGCATAGCCTCTGTCAGGGGCCATATGCTGACAGCTACGCACTAAATCTTTGGGCTGACCTCTGGTGTATTTATCCAGAAAATACAAACAATCCCCTTTGCTGCCAGCATTCCTCTCCACGCTTCTGAAGACGGAAACTCCAATGTTCTATACTGCAGAGGATTCCCATCAAAAGATGGAATTTCTCGTGGTGGTAGCAAATGAGCAGTTTGCTGTTGAATTAACAACGCTGATATTTCATTTTGTCTTTGCAGTAGGTTGCAAAGTGCTGATGTTTCATCATTTATTTGAAGAGGTATTTGAGACTGATTGACATTTGGGGTTTTTAGTTACACATGAGCATCCAAAAGAGGTTTGCTTATTGTTTTTCCATGCTTTGTTGTTTGATTTTGTTGAACGTCCTGACTGTTTTGTGTTGCATTCCTGTATGCATGTTGTTTTTGTTGTTGCATAAATAGTTGTTGTTGCTGAGTCCACAAGGCCAGGTAGGTATTCTTTTGCCTGAGGGTTGAGAGTGGTGGATGTTTCCTTTAACCTTGCTCCCGTTATATGAGTGTTGAGAGTAGTGGAAGTGCCCTTTAATTTTTTTCCTTTTTCAAAATATGATTCCATTCCATTTGAGTGTGTATTTGAGAGAGCTTGATGACTGGAGGCTGACAATACTGCTAATTTAGCAGCAGAGGCGGCCATTTCCGTATCGAGCTCCAGCCTTTCCTTTCTCCTCCTCAGCTCCTCTGTTTGTTCCTCCAGAGCGTGTTTCTCCTTTAATGCTGCAGCGCGAGCATCAAGTGCAGCACTCTCTGCCTTAGCCTGGAGACGTGCTGATGCTGTAGAAGATTTGCTGCTTCTTGAGCTGGCGTGACTTTTCCGACATGATATTTTACTTGAAACATTTGTTTCAACGTTGGAAATACTGTCACTGGGATTTATTTCACTTTCTGCACAATTTTCGTTATTAACATTTTCGGCAGGTTTGGGAATGTCGGTATTTGCAAGCCACCTGTTCACAGCATCAGTAAAGTCATGTACACTCAATAGTTTTGCTTTGAACCATACCTCATGTTTCTCCCTTTCTGCAGGGAATACATATTTTAACAGAGATTCATGTGTTTCCTTTGCTTCATTGCACAGAGTTTTGTATTTGTTAAACGCAGACCGCACCTCTGTTTCATATTCTCTTTCGTGCATCAACTCTTGAATTGTTCCTTTTAAATTTGATGCTTTGTTTAGTTTGAATTTTCTTGTTTTTTGCAGCGTTTCCAGTTTATCCAGCAATGCTTTTTGTGTTAATTTAATGGGACGTTTAGTGACAGATTGCGTTTCAATATTACCACTGGCAGTGCCCCCACTGGGCTGCGTGTCAGCAGCGGCAGGCTCATCAACATTAATACCCTCATTTTGTATCTTTGTATCAGAATCCATAATCAACACAATCAGAAACACTTCTTTCACCAAATACCTTTCACAGATAGACCAATAGACTCACAGAAACCCCATAGACCATAGTTCATTTAAATACCAGTTTGAACCAATGCATTGGATTTTCAGTCATTATGTGTGCACACAACGTTTAAATGGCCATATAGTTGTTGGTAGCGCTACACATACCTCCGGTCCATTCATGTGCAGGTCGAAAAAAGTGTCCCGCTTCCGTTCGTGGTCCCGGCCGCTCCGTCAGTAGGGCAGGTGCAGCAGAGATTATCCCACGAAGTCCAAACGATCCAATTTGAAATCCAGAAATCCAGCGATGACGTCCAATCAGTCAGCTGTTCCCATACACGATGATCCTGGCGAGTTCTTTAAAGGCAAGTTTTTTGACTTAAATGTAGAGTCTTTAATCAAACTACATTTGGCCTCTGAGGGGTGAACGGGGAGAACTTGTTTAGACGCGTGTTCTGGGCAACAAATAAAAAACCATGTCCAATTCGCCGTATATCTTTTGAGTGCGGTGACCCATTTATTTTCATTCATTATTTTTCTTATCTTTTGAGCACAGGTACAACTTTTGAGTCCATGACATCATAGCACAGGTAAGTTTCCATTCATCAGTGTCTTCTCATTCATTCATTCATCCAGGAAAAGACACGTCATGCTACCACACTGACACGGTCCAAAAACTGTGTGCCCTCCCCTTCACACACACACACCGTGATCATCCCCTTAGGGGTTCCCTTTATGCGTTTCCGGTGCTGCACCAACCACTCACATACAGAAACGTCATATATGACCCTTAGTATAATAAAGAAACAAAAAATAGAAACAAAAATAAAAGAGGAAACAAAAAATGATATTATGGCTCCAACACTACCACAAATGTGATAACACTTTAGTGGGCAGGAAGAACACACACTATTGATCTGTTTTGGGGTTTTTTGGTCCACGCTGCAGTTCCAGTGTTAGTCCAGTAGGTGTCAGTAATGAGTCTGTAAGCTTCCCTTCTTTCTTGTCTTCTCTTCCTTCCATCTGTCCTTGCTTCTTTTCCTTCCCTCTTGTCTTCTCACCTCTTCCTTCCATCTGTCCTCGCTCAACTAACTCATCTTAACTCATTATGAGAGTCTTAGTTTGAAATGTGCTTTATCAATACATTTGATTTTAGGTCTACTTCTCCTTTCAGTCCAACTGTAATAATATATATTCATATATTCTCACTTTAACCCTCCTGTTGTCCTTGAGTCAAGGGAGGAAGGAAGGAAGGAAGGAAGGAAGGAAGAAGGAAGGAAAGGAGGAAGGCAGGGATGGAGGAAGGAAGGAAGGAAGGAAAGAAGAAGGAAGGAAGGAAGGAAGGGAGGAAGAGGGAAGGAAAGGAGGAAGGAAGGGATGGAGGAAGGGAGGATGGAAGGGAGGAAGGAAGGAAAGAAGGAAGGGAGGAAGAGGGAAGGAAAGGAGGAAGGAAGGGATGGAGAAAGGAAGGATGGAAGGGAAGAAAGAAGGAAGGAAGGAAGGGAGGAATAGGGAAGGAAAGGAGGAAGGAAGGGAGGAAGAAGAAAAGAAAGGAGGAAGGGAGGGAGGAAGAGGGAAGGAAAGGAGGAAGGAAGGGAGGAAGAAGAAAGGAAAGGAGGAAGGGAGGGAGGAAAGAAGGAAGGAAGGAAAGGAGGAAGGAAGGGAGGACAGAGGAAAGAAGGAAGGGAGGAAGGTAGGGGGGAGTAAAGAAAGAGAAGGAGGGAGGAAGGAATGAAGGAAGGAAGGGAGGAAGGAAGGATGGAGGAAAGATGGAAGGATGGAAGGAAGGAAGGAAGGAAGGAAGGAAGGAAGGGTTAAACCTGTGTAATAATCTCAACTCAGGTATCACCCAACATCAATATGACTTATTTACTTTATGTTTCTATTATTTACTATATTTATATTACTACCATTGTCTTTTATTGCTTTTGTAGTTATTTGTTCTTTAATCTTTTTATTGAGGCTTTTTTTCCACTGTCCACGTTTCTGCTTTAACTCTGTAAATTTCCCCATCGTGGGACTAATAAAGTAAAATCTGGTTTATTAACAGAATATTTCCTTTCTTATTCTGGATGTACTTTTAGATTCATAATGTTCAGGTGATCCAGCTGATTATCTTTAATATAAATACACTAAAGATCATCATCACATTATTTTAGATCTTCTCTCCTCGTGTCCTGCAGCCGCAAACAGCGTCAATAACTCAATAAAACAAAGAGTCAAATTAAAATATTTATTTAATGCACTTAAACTTAACTCAACTCTTCATACAGCTGTGTTCAAATCTTTTATACAGTTTCTCAGCAAAAAAATTAAAGTGAAAAAAAGTTTAAAACTGTGAGAAAGTCTGTTTGTCCTCCGCGTAAAAACAGTGGAATGTCCTTTAAAACCGCGCCGTCGTCACATGACCCCCCCCACATGACCCCCCCCCCCACATGACCACCCCCCACATGAACCCCCCCCCCCCCCCAAAACACACGAAGAAGAAAAAAAACATCTGTACAAAACCATGAAAGCAGGTCATAGCTCCGCCTGAGAGTCGAACATCAGGGAGGAACTTGAAGGCATCGTGCTGCGTTCAGGTACAACGGGAACAAACTGAGATCTGATTGACCCTGAAGCTTCGTTACCATCTAAGGCGTCTCCATGGAAACAGTTTGGAAAGCTTTGAAACTGCTCACTGGAAGCTGATTGGTTCAACCCTGACGAGTTTGTTTTCAAACTCAGAAAACATATTTATTCTTACTTCACTGGTTTGGCTCTGCATTCTGCTCCTCATTACTCCTCTCTGCTCCTCATTACTCCTCACTGCTCCTCATTACTCCTCACTGCTCCTCATTACTCCTCTCTGCTCCTCATTACTCCTCACTGCTCCTCATTACTCCTCTCTGCTCCTCATTACTCCTCTCTGCTTCTCTCTGCTCCTCACTGCTCCTCATTACTCCTCACTGCTCCTCTCTGCTCCTCATTACTCCTCTCTGCTCCTCATTACTCCTCTCTGCTCCTCACTGCTCCTCATTGCTCCTCACTGCTCCTCTCTGCTGCTTTCTGCTCCTCTCTGCTCCTCACTGCTCCTCTCTGCTCCTCATTACTCCTCTCTGCTCCTCTCTGCTCCTCATTACTCCTCTCTGCTCCTCATTACTCCTCTCTGCTCCTCACTGCTCCTCATTGCTCCTCACTGCTCCTCTCTGCTGCTTTCTGCTCCTCTCTGCTCCTCACTGCTCCTCTCTGCTCCTCATTACTCCTCTCTGCTCCTCTCTGCTCCTCATTACTCCTCTCTGCTCCTCATTACTCCTCTCTGCTCCTCACTGCTCCTCATTGCTCCTCACTGCTCCTCTCTGCTGCTTTCTGCTCCTCTCTGCTCCTCACTGCTCCTCTCTGCTCCTCATTACTCCTCTCTGCTCCTCTCTGCTCCTCATTACTCCTCTCTGCTCCTCATTACTCTTCCTACAGAGACACTGAACCATTGAGCCAGAACCCAGCACACAGAGGTTGAGTGAATGTGGTGTTGAAGGTGTGGAGGTGGATCAGTGTGTCAGAGGAGACTCTGTAGAAGGACAGAGTGCCAGCAGGACAGTCCACATACACTGCTACTCTGTTAGAGACAGAGGAGGAGGAGGAGGAGGAGGAGGAGGAGGAGGAGGAGATGGGTGTTTTTTTCTTATTGTGCCAGACAGAGTAGCCACCATCAGAGCAGTTCAGACTCCAGGACTGATCATTATATCCAAACCTGCAGTCATCTCTGTCTCCTTTCCTGCTGATTCTCCTGTAACTCACTGATATATAAACTCCTCCTCTCCACTCGACCTCCCAGTAACAGCGACCAGTCAGAACATTTCTACACAGCAGCTGAAGATAGAAGTTAAATCTGTCTGGATGATCAGGATATGACTGCTTCTCCTTCACAGCTGTCACCTTCCTGTTGTTATCAGACAGTTTGAGGTTTCTGTGCATTGTGTTTGGATCCAGTTCCAGTTCACAGGCATCTGATGGAGAGAACGAGACACAATACAGCTGCAGTTTATCATCTGTTGATTTATTAACTACTTTACTGAAACCATTCAAACTTAAACCATCTCCATGACAACTGAGACATCACTGAGGAAGACCATGAGATGTGACTGAAAGCTTTGGACATACAGAGTAAGTGGACCTTTAGATGAGAATGTTTTTCAAAGTGAAACTTGATTCCAGCTGCGTCTGATGTTTGTCTGAATGTAATTAATGAAGTATTTAAGATGGTTAAAGAACAGGATTTTTCTATCAACTTAACTCATGTAACTTAAACCAGTAACGTTCCACATCTAGAAAGGAGTTAGTCTGTCTGTGTGTTCTTGGCTTGTTCTTGACATTCCCATCAGTATGTTTCTTATTCATGTCCACTGCTTTCATATTAGAGATGAGATGAAGTTGAGCTGGAAGCTAACAGTGGTGATGCAGGGAGAGGCAGCACTGCAGAGCTGCAGGTAGCTCAGCTCATTTTACTTTGTTGATAATGAGAGGAAGGTTTGAACACGCTTGAATTGAAATAATAATATAACAAACATGATTTTAATATTGCACTAGCTCTCCATCAGTATGTTTCTACCTTTTAAAGGGTTAGGTGATATATTCAAAACTTATGTTATTGTCAGTGACTTGTTCAATAAATGAATCCATTTGAAAGTGATCAGTGACATCATCGTCATTGATGATGAAAAGTCAAAGTATTTTCTTTTACATTTTGTAATGAATTAAGAGGGAGATATAAAAGGAGTCATTGGTAGAAATAAACCACCAAATCTCAGTATCATTTATAAAATATGTTTGTATGTTGTGCATATAGATAAGAGTGGAAGTCATGTATTTGAATACATGCATTCATACTTTTACATCTGTCAATAGTTTTAGTGTCAGTCTTTAGTATTTCTCACTGATCTGTACCTGTATGGGACTATAAGATCTGTGCTACTTTATATATTTCTGTATACTAATAAAATACATAGGAAACATGTAAATCATGTGACATTGTGACTGTTTTCCTTTTAGGGTGTTCAGAGCAGGGACAGACAGCTGAGAGACACTGAAGTCAGGGGACAGAGGACAGAGTCATATCAGCCAGTTAGTGGAAATGTGGAAGGATATCACACTCGGGAGTAAAAACAAGTTGCTTTATATGTTAACATTTTGATGCTGTTTTTGCCTTTCACTTGAACCTTTACCTGTATCTGTGTCTGTTCATTGAGCCATAAGATACAACTAGGAAAAGAACATTTATTCACAACATTTGAATTCAAACTTTGATCAATATTCTTCCCATGTTATTTATTCATCTACAAAACTGGATGATTAGGCCTGCAATTAAAGAATTGATATTTGATATTTATCAGTTCATTACTTCCATTCAAAATGTGTTTTCCTTTACCTTTACTAATCTATCTTTTTAGTAGAATAAAATATATTTGTGAATGTTTTGCAGTGTAGTTCATTTATGACATATTTCTGTTCAAACCATTAACGGATCTGTCAGGTTTCCCATATGTGTCAATGTTAAACTCATTCCTACGCCCTTGCTCACCATACTGAAGTTACTGCGCTGAAGTTTGGGCCAATAATTACAAATCTAATGTACAGTCATTGTTTATTCTTCAGAAAAGAGCAATTTGTAACATCCATAATGCAGAGTACAGGGATCATTCAAATCCATTATTCTTACTGTCTCATTTACTGAAGTTTGCTGATCTGGTGGAATTTCAAATAGCTCAAACTATGTACAAAGCAAAAAACAACCAACTGCCTGCAAATATCCAACAAATGTTCAGTGTAAGAGAGGAGGGCTACAATCTAAGAGGTCATACTTATTTCAAAAGTGTTAGCGTGCCAACGATGAGGAGGAACTTTAGTATTTGTGTTTGTGGTGTGAGGCTATGGATCAGTCTAAATGTGGAACTGAGGGAATGTCCAAACATTAGGTTTTTTATAAAGAGGTACAAAGAAATGATCTTCAGTAGGTATAGGAATTAACATGCTATTATTATATATGTATTTATATTATAGGTATGTGTATTATATGTGATTTGGTTGTGTCCAAAAATGAGTGGATGACATTGGACTTGGTACTTTGTGTACTATTATTTGTATTACTTTGAGTTAATGCTGATAATATTTATGATAGTGACAATGGAGGCAATGTAGTGATGATGATGATGATGATGATGATGATGATGATGATGATGATGATGAAGATATAATACTACGACTAGATAATAACAGTAAAAATATTAATGGTGATATAGACGGTAATGATAGTGATAATAATATTAATGATAATATATTTCTATATACTACACAGGAACACAGGTACAGAAATGTAAGTTGATTGTGAATTAGGGGCAGGAATTAAATAAGTGTAAACTTCATCCTGCTCCTTTTCAGGCACAGTTACTGCCAGAAGAATGTCATTGTTTGCTTCTTTTATTTGTTTCATTCTTGGTTGATTTTCTTTTTTCCTTTTGGAATTGAAATTGTTCGTTTATGTCTGAAATAAACATAAACATAAAAAACATAAAATGATGAAATCAACCGTATTAGCTTGTAAAATGCACCTGTTAGTCTCTCAGCACCTGTCAGCATTCATTATAAATTGATTCCAATGAGAGTCAATGGAAACCCTTCACAAGCACGTGACCTGAGGCTGCTCTCTGATTGGCTTCCTTCAGTTTTCCAGGACACGCCCACTTTTATTGGCAGCAGATTGTTGTTGTTTTATGTTTTTAATCTACTGTGATTGGACAGATGTATGATTATTGTACATTATAGAAAAACTGGTAAAAATAGTTACAAAAAAGGCTCTCAGAAAATTCTAGATTGGTAAAACTTATTTATAATTAAATAACATTTATATATTGAGATGTGGTGGAAATTACATTAGTTCAACGCAGGTCAGAAAAATGTCCAAAATTAACAATTTGTCTTGTAATCTAATTTTGTCCTCTTACAGATCTTAAAACTGGATGAGTTTGACACAACTAATGTTTTATTCCTGTCTCTGTGGGTCAGAGATACCATACTGGGACACACCAGGGAACACTTCTCCTTTATAAACTACCTAGTTAGTGCCACCTTGCTGCTGGGGGACAGGTTTGAACATTTCCTGAGGATGCACTGAGCAACACCTTGAAGGCCGACCCGATGCTCAATGGAAGCAAGCTGAAGACAGAGTTTAGTCTCATCTACAGCAGGACGAGTTCAGAGCCTGTTGTGGTGCTGTGGATCTATTCCAGTTGTTTATGGAGAGAACAATGTTGAAGAAGTCTTCTCAGAGACTGTCACTTTCCTAAAGATCCTCATCACCCATGACCACAGCGGAAGCTGAGAAGTGCTTCTCAACCATGAAAAGAATTCAACCTTTTCTCAGAAACAGCATGACCCAGGAGAGGCACTGGCCATGCTGTCAATGGAAAAGAGACTGGTGACTGACTTTAACCAGAGAGTCATTGACAAGTTCTGTTCAAGTAGTACTACCGGCTGTGTTTAGGCACCATTACAGTGTGTTGTGTTGTTTTTAGATTGCGGCTGCGGTATGAAGTGGTGCTACGGTTTGTTTGACACTAACCCTAGGCCCCCCCCCCCCCCCACCAAACTGCCTGTCACCAGCCTCCACTGATTATTTCCATCTCAAATTTTCATCTGTTACAAACACATTTTAGTCCAAATGCTCCAAAACAGCTGAAGTCAGTACGAATGAATGAACTTTATCTGCAGGAGAGACATGAGGGACATTTTGGAGCAGGTAGCGCCACCATGTGGACATTTATAAAGCATTTCTCTTTTAACTCCTGAACTGTGACCAACAGAAGGACATTTCTGTTTCATGGATTCATTGGTTCAAGATAAATGTCAGTTTAGGCTAAAACACATTTTCCACTTCTTTTACATATTTCATCCAGTTTTTCTCAAAGTTCTCATGAATCAAACTGAAAACACACTCACACTTCCTCAGACCAGGTTTCAGTGTCTGCAGTCCACCATGGTCCATCCTGGAGGAAGAGACAAAGACACAATCAGCTTCATACACCTTCACTCATATCCACCATTAAACATGAACCACAGTCCCTCAGTTAGTCAGAGTGTCTGTCCATACCTGAGAGTGTCCACCTGTCTGTCCATACCTGAGAGTCTCCACCTGTCCATACCTGAGAGTGTCCACCTGTCTGTCCATACCTGAGAGTGTCCACCTGCCTGTCCATACCTGAGAGTGTCCACCTGTCTGTCCATACCTGAGAGTGTCCATCTGTCTGTCCACAACTGAGAGTGTCCACCTGTCTGTCCACACCTGAGAGTGTCCATCTGTCTGTCCATACCTGAGAGTGTCCACCTGTCCATACCTGAGAGTGTCCATCTGTCTGTCCATACCTGAGAGTGTCCACTTGTCTGTCTATACCTGAGAGTGTCCACCTGTCTGTCCATACCTGAGAGTGTCCACCTGTCTGTCCATACCTGAGAGTGTCCACCTGTCTGTCCATACCTGAGAGTGTCCATCTGTCTGTCCACAACTGAGAGTGTCCACCTGTCTGTCCACACCTGAGAGTGTCCATCTGTCTGTCCATACCTGAGAGTGTCCACCAGTCCATACCTGAGAGTGTCCACTTGTCTGTCTATACCTGAGTGTCCACCTGTCTGTCCATACCTGAGAGTGTCCACCTGTCTGTCCATACCTGAGAGTATCCACCTGTCTGTCCATACCTGAGAGTGTCCACCTTTCTGTCCATACCTGAGAGTGTCCATCTGTCTGTCCATACCTGAGTGTGTCCATCTGTCTGTCCATACCTGAGTGTGTCCACCTGTCTGTCCATACCTGAGAGTGTTCATCTGTCTGTCCATACCTGAGTGTGTCCACCTGTCTGTCCATACCTGAGAGTGTCCACCTGTCCATACCTGAGAGTGTCCATCTGTCTGTCCATACCTGAGAGTGTCCATCTGTCTGTCCGTACCTGAGTGTGTCCACCTGTCTGTCCATACCTGAGAGTGTCCAGTCTCCAGTGTGGATCCTTCTGTCCAGCAGACAGGATCTTCTCTCCTGAGTCTCCTGGATGATTGTATCTCAGGTCCAGCTCTCTCAGATGGGAGGGGTTGGAGCTCAGAGCTGAGGCCAGAGAAACACAGCCTTCCTCTGTGATCAGACATCCTGACAGACTGAATAGAATAGAATAGACTTTATTGTCATTGTACAAGTAGCTTGAACGCACAAGTTGTAGGAGTTATGATATATATAATGATTAAACCCCCCCCCCCCCGACTCTGATGTCCGGTGTTAGTGCAAAAACCTTCTAAAATAAAGGGATCATCTATGTTGAGGTCATGGGGTCTTTACTTCATAAAATGACTGCATCTCTCACTGTGGATGAAAAGGTGGAATGATACACTTCCCCTATCCACTTTGCTCTTAACCTGCCATGCCAGCTGTTCTTCAAGTGAGTCTCCTGCAGGAACATAATGTCTGAGGCCGATGACTTTAGGAGGGTCACAATCTTCCCTCTCTTGACTGGGTTATTTACTCCACATACATTCCAACTGGAGAATGTGAAACCTTTCATCCTTCTACTGTCATTATTTATATTATCATGCATCAGCTATTTCTGACTAGTATTGTATCCATAGCAACACTAGAGTGAAAGGTCTTCCTGTCCCTCCCAAACCTTCTGATGGCCTGTTACTGATGATAACTCCCATCTTCTAGAAAGGTTGCCATAGTAATATAACACAAACACACACACACACACACACACACACACACACACACACACACACACCTATCTCCTGAGCAAAGATCATTCTCAGTGTTGATCCAGTATCATTTTGACTCTAGTTTATCAGTTAAACAAAGTGTACTTCTAGCCAGAGAGTCAAAATGAAATGCATTAGAAGGAAATCTAAATGGGGATTGACATCAGTATAGACATTTGGCCAAACTGCTGATATGTTGTGCATCCACAGAACAACACACCACCCCCTTATTCCCAAAGTAGGGATTTACATTACCTGTGTAATAAGAAAGAGAGTCTAAATATATGACCAAAAGAGTGAACTTAGTTGCACCTCCAACTGGAGACCTTCCATCATGAACACTGGTCACAATAACAGATAGAATCAGAGGAGGTAGTAACACGTCACACTGGGTATCATTCAGTAACAGTGAGCCACTTCTACACCTTAAAGACCTGAACAACTATTAAGGCTCTAAATAAGATACCTGAAAAACATGAACAGTGCAGACCTCATGCTGTATAAGGCAGGACATCAAACTTTACACTTATTTATGTTCTGAGAGGAGCCGTTCTACAGTCAAGTACTAAGACACCAGCTGTGTGTAACTCTGTAGGTGACAGCAGAGGTGGAAAGTAACTCATTACATTTACTCACTTTACTGTAATTGAGTCGTTTTTTGTGTATTTGTACTTTTTAAAGTAGTTTTAAAAATCTGTAACTTTACTTTTACATCAGTATGTTTAGTTTGAAGTATTGTAAAGAAATGTCCAAAATAATAAAAAGCAAACAGGATTGTCTCTCTCTCTGCAGCTGTCTCACTCTACAGCTGTCTCTCTCTCTGCAGCTGTCTCACTCTGCAGCTGTCTCTCTCTGCAGTTGTCTCTGCAGCTGTCTCTCTCTCTGCAGCTGTCTCTGCAGCTGTCTCTCTCTCTGCAGCTGTCTCACTCTGCAGCTGTCTCTCTCTGCAGCTGTCTCTCTCTACAGCTGTCTCACTCTGCAGCTGTCTCTCTCTACAGCTGTCTCTCTAAATAGCTGTCTCACTCTACAGCTGTCTCACTCTACAGCTGTCTCTCTCTCTTCAGCTGTCTCACTCTGCACCTGTCTCTCTATATAGCTGTCTCACTCTACAGCTGTCTCATTCTGTAGCTGTCTCTCTCTTCAGCTGTCTCACTCTGCACCTGTCTCTCTATATAGCTGTCTCACTCTACAGCTGTCTCACTCTACAGCTGTCTCATTCTGTAGCTGTCTCTCTCTTCAGCTGTCTCACTCTGCACCTGTCTCTCTATATAGCTGTCTCACTCTACAGCTGTCTCACTCTACAGCTGTCTCACTCTATAGTTGCCTCACTCTGCAGTTGTCTCTCTCTGCAGCTGTCTCTCTTGCTGCAGCTGTCTCACTCTACAGCTGTCTCTCTTGCTGCAGCTGTCTCGCTCTACAGCTGTCTCTCTCGCTGCAGCTGTCTCACTCTATAGTTGCCTCACTCTGCAGTTGTCTCTCTCTGCAGCTGTCTCTCTTGCTGCAGCTGTCTCACTCTACAGCTGTCTCACTCTGCAGCTGTCTCTCTCGCTGCAGCTGTCTCACTCTACAGCTGTCTCACTCTGCAGCTGTCTCTCTCTCTGCAGCTGTCTCACTCTCTGCAGCTGTCTCACTCTACAGCTGTCTCACTCTGCAGCTGTCTCTCTCTGCAGCTGTCTCACTCTGCAGCTGTCTCTCTCTGCAATTGTCTCTACAGCTGTCTCTCTCGCTGCAGCTGTCTCACTCTACAGCTGTCTCACTCTGCAGCTGTCTCACTCTACAGCTGTCTCACTCTGCAGCTGTCTCACTCTGAAGCTGTCTCACTCTGCAGCTGTCTCACTCTGCAGCTGTCTCTCTCTGCAGCTGTCTCACTCGACAGCTCTCTCACTCTGCAGCTGTCTCACCATGCAGCTGTCTCTCTCTGCAGCTGTCTTACTCTGCAGCTGTCTCTCTCTGCAGCTGTCTCACTCTGCAGCTGTCTCACCATGCAGCTGTCTCTCTCTGCAGCTGTCTCTCTCTGCAGCTGTCTCACTCTGCAGCTGTCTCTCTGCAGTTGTCTCTCTCTGCAGCTGTCTCTCTCTCTGCAGCTGTCTCACTCTGCAGCTGTCTCTCTCTCTGCAGCTGTCTCACTCTACAGCTGTCTCACTCTGCAGCTGTCTCTCTCTGCAGCTGTCTCACTCTGCAGCTGTCTCTCTCTGCAGCTGTCTCACTCTGCAGCTGTCTCTCTCTGCAGTTGTCTCTACAGCTGTCTCTCTCGCTGCAGCTGTCTCTCTCTGCAACTGTCTCACTCTGCAGCTGTCTCACCATGCAGCTGTCTCTCTCTGCAGCTGTCTCTCTCTGAAGCTGTCTCACTCTGCAGCTGTCTCACTCTGCAGCTGTCTCACTCTGCAGCTGTCTCTCTCTGCAGCTGTCTCACTCTACAGCTCTCTCACTCTGCAGCTGTCTCACCATGCAGCTGTCTCTCTCTGCAGCTGTCTTACTCTGCAGCTGTCTCTCTCTGCAGCTGTCTCACTCTGCAGCTGTCTCACCATGCAGCTGTCTCTCTCTGCAGCTGTCTCACTCTGCAGCTGTCTCTCTGCAGTTGTCTCTCTCTGCAGCTGTCTCTCTCTCTGCAGCTGTCTCACTCTGCAGCTGTCTCTCTCTACAGCTGTCTCACTCTGAAGCTGTCTCACTCTGCAGCTGTCTCTCTCTGCAGCTGTCTCACTCTACAGCTGTCTCACTCTGCAGCTGTCTCACCATGCAGCTGTCTCTCTCTGCAACTGTCTCACTCTGCAGCTGTCTCACCATGCAGCTGTCTCTCTCTGCAGCTGTCTCTCTCTGCAACTGTCTCACTCTGCAACTGTCTCACTCTACAGCTGTCTCACTCTGCAGCCTTCCTGTTACAGAGACTTGAACATTCAGTTGGAATCAAAGGAACTGCATTAAACTGGTTTAAGTCCTATCTATCAGATCGATTTCAGTTTGTACGTTAATGATAAATCCTCCATGCAAACATAAGTTAGACACGGTGTTCCTCAGGGTTCAGTGCTGGGACCAAAACTATTCACCTTATATATGCTTCATTTACTGTCATACTATGAGAAATAATGCAGACGATACTCAATTATATCTTTCAATAAAGGCAGATGAAAGCAACCAGTTAACTCAAAAACAAACATGCCTTAAGGACATAAAGGCCTGGATGACCTGCAACTTCCTGCTACTAAACTCAGAAAACACTGAAGTTATTGTGCTTGGCTTCAAACACGTAAGACATCCTGAACTCCTGTTCTCTATTCACTGATGAATTCATTAAAAATCCACAACAACCTGCATGTAGAGAACATGGCAGTAATTCTGTGTTGTATATTTTCTGTTATTAATTCAATTATATTAGACTTTCATGACTTAATGCTTCAAGTCTTTATTGAAGATTAAATGACAGAAACATAAATCCTGACTCACATGTTGGTGTGGAAGGAGTTTTACTTACTGTATACTTGATGTTACATCACTTCAGCTCAGACAGTACACTAAATCTTTTTGGTATCATAAACTCTTCATGTAAACTAGAAACTGAGGAGAAGCCAAAATATGACTTTATATACACAGTAATAAAACTGACCTGAGAGTTTCCAGTCCACAGTGTGGACTCTCCAGTCCAGCAGAAAGCTTCTTCACTCCTGAATCCTGCAGGTTGTTGTTACTCAGGTCCAGATCTCTCAGACTAGAGGACTGGGAGCTGAGAACTGAGGACAGAGCTGCACAGCTTCTCTCTGAGAGGTTGCACAAACTCACTCTGGAGAGACAACAATGAACAAGAAGACAAATAATATTTTAATTTAAATAAGTCTAAACTTTGATGATATATATTCTCTGCCACGCACCAGCTTCAATCTTTGGTGTTCTGTTCTAAACCAGCTGGAGGTGTGACAGTTAATAAAAAAGTAATCACAATAAATAGGAATACAGTAAATTAAATCACTTATCAAACCTAAGAGTTTCCAGTCCACAGTGTGGACTCTCCAGTCCAGCAGAAAGCTGCTTCACTCCTGAATCCTGCAGGTTGTTGTTACTCAGGTCCAGATCTCTCAGACTAGAGGACTGGGAGCTGAGAACTGAGGACAGAGCTGCACAGCTTCTCTCTGAGAGATTACAGCCACTCAACCTGGAGAGACAATAATAAACAAGTTTTCTTTTGGTGATGCTGGATATAAATTAATAAATCTTAATGCTGATCCAAGTCTTTGCTGTTCTACTTTCAACATGTAAATATATCAGAATCTGAGATTAACTGATATCAGTGATGTCATGTGATCTACATCAGATGATATCAAATCAAAAGGTCAGTTTGTATAAAGTAAAAGAATCTGAATGATCAATTCTTCTGTGTGAAAAATAAGAACAAAAGAATTGCAAACATTACTTTTCTTCATTGAGCAAAGATGAAACTACATTAATCTGGATAGTTCTGTGTGCACCTACAGAGCTTTGTTGGAGGCTTTGACCACTGGCAGCAGCCTCAGAAGAGCCTCCTCTGAAGCAGAGTATTTCTTCAGGTCAAACACGTCCAGATCTTTTTCTGATGACAGTAAGATGAAGCCCAGAGCTGACCACTGAGCAGGAGACAGTTTCTCTGTGGAGAGAAGTCCATATCTCAGGTACTGTTGGATCTCCTCCACTAGAGAACGATCATTCAGTTCATTCAGACAGTGGAACAGATTGATGCTTCTCTCTGCAGACACATTCCCACTGAGCTTCTTCTTGATGTACTCAACTGTTTCCTGATTGGTCTGTGAACTACTTCCTGTCTGTGTCAGCAGACCTCGTAGGAGAGTCTGATTGGTCTGCAGTGAAAGACCCAAGAGGAAGCGGAGGAACAAGTCCAGGTGTCCATTTGGACTCTTTAAGGCCTCGTCCACAGCACTCTGGTAGAAACATATCTGGGATGTTGTTTGTTGTTCTGCCAGCAGATTGACTCCAGACTTGATGAATGTCAGATGGACATGAAGAGCAGCCAGAAACTCCTGAATACTCAGATGGACGAAGCAGAACACCGTGTGCTGGTACAGCCCTCTCTCCTCTTTAAAGACCTGTGTGAACACTCCTGAGCACACTGAGGCTGCTCTGATATCGATGCCACACTCTGTCAGGTCTGATTCATAGAAGATCAGGTTGCCTTTCTGCAGCTGCTCAAAAGCCAGTTTTCCCAGAGACTCAATCATCTTCCTGCTCTCTGGACTCCAGTGTGGATCTGTCTCAGCTCCTCCATCATACTTGACCTTCTTCAGTTTGGACTGAAGCACCAGGAAGTGGATGTACATCTCAGTCAGGGTCTTGGGCAGCTCTCCTCCCTCTCTGCTGTTCAACACATGCTCCAGAACTGTAGCAGTGATCCAACAGAAGACTGGGATGTGGCACATGATGTGGAGGCTTCGTGATGTCTTGATGTGGGAGATGATGGTGCTGGCCTTCCTCATATCTCTGAATCTCTTCCTGAGGTACTTCTCCTTCTGTGGGTCAGTGAACCCTCTGACCTCTGTCACCATGCCGACACACTCAGGAGGGATCTGATTGGCTGCTGCAGGTCGTGTGGTTATCCAGAGGCGAGCAGAGGGAAGCAGTCTCCCCCTGATGAGGTTTGTCAGCAGCACATCCACTGAGGTGGACTCTGTAACATCAGTCAGGATCTCAGTGTTGTGGAAGTCCAGAGGAAGTCGACACTCATCCAGACCGTCAAAGATGAACACAACCTGGAACTCTTCAAACCTGCAGATTCCTGCTTCTTTGGTTTCAGTAAAGAAGTGATGAACAAGTTCCACCAAGCTGTACTTTTTCTCTTTCACCACATTCAGCTCTCTGAAAGTGAATGGAAATGTGAAGTGTATGTCCTGGTTGGCTTTGTCTTCAGCCCAGTCCAGAGTGAACTTCTGTGTTAAGACTGTTTTCCCAATGCCAGCCACTCCCTTTGTCATCACTGTTCTGATTGGTTCATCTCTTCCAGGTGAGGCTTTAAAGATGTCTTCATGTCTGATTGTTGTTTCTGGTCTGTCTGGTTTCCTGGATGCTGTTTCAATCTGTCTGACCTCATGTTCATCATTGACCTCTGCAGTCCCTCCCTCTGTGATGTAGAGCGGTGTGTAGATCTCATTCAGAAGGGTTGGGTTTCCTGCTTTAGCGATCCCCTCAAACAGACACTGGAACTTCTTCTCCAGGTTAGACTTGAGTTTACGTCGACACTTTGCAGCACCAGCTCCTGAATGAACAAACAACAAATGAAATCAGTGAGGGGATCCTACAGAAAGTCTAGAAATCTGAACATGTAAGTGTGTCTGTGTAGTTTTTCCTACTCCATCAGTTTTATTCAGCTCATCAGTGGAGGACAAACAGCCTCTGATCTGATGCAGATGTGTGCAGCATATTTACAGCAGAGTTTGAAATATAAACCTCTCCCATGTTGCCTCCATTTCCTCTCCATCATGTTAAATCTGTTAAAATCCTCTTACTGCTCTGCAGACGCTCAGCCAGCTCCTCCTGCTTCATTCTCCTCAGGAAGTGCACTGTGATCTTCAGAAATGCCTCTCTGCTGCTCCTCCTCTGCTCTTCCTCCTCACCGTCCAACAGGTCCTCATCCTCACTCTGACTCTCTAAGCATTCTGGGTCATCTGGACTCAGAGCCTTCTGGACTCTCTTCAGCTCATTCTTCACAAAAGTAACAATGTTCTCCTCCAGCAGCTGGAACAGAAAGATAAAGTGAACATTTCATATAAACTGGTAGAACACAACATGTGATTCATGTGTCAGTCTGAAGGCCTGCTGGTCTAAACAGAGCAGCATGGACACTGTTAGGACCTGAATGCTACTTTACTATTTCATCTGTGGTTGATGGAGTTAATAGTAAAAGGTGTGTTTGTACATGTACACACCATAAATATGGAGTCCAGCTGTGTTTGATGCTGCTGTGCAGACTGATCACTGGGAACCTCTGAGCTCTGCTGCTGAACTCTGTGGAGAAAACATCACGTTTAAGGACATTTAATGACTCAAATCTGCACTCAGCTTATTAAAGATGTTCTGTCATGATGACTAAACGAACTCCTGTAAATGCTGCTCTGATTACTGGATGTTAAATTCTTACCTTCCATCAGCAGCAACATCTTTAAAGTTAATAGGACGAGGCATAGACCAGTCACTCTTCATGGACACACAGCTGGGTTCAGGAGAGTCTGCTCTCTGCTGCTGCATCCTGATACAAACAAACAACAAATCAAAGAGTTTAAAAAGATGAATTTTGAGTAGACTGTCAGCAGCTGAAGTTTTAGAAGCAGAATGAAAATCAGTAAGAAGACAGTGGATGAGAAACGTTCTCCTGTTCATCAAAATGTCATCTGATGAAAGATACTGTCTCATCTTAGTTGATTAGTTGACTAATCAGTGGTTGAGCTCTTTGTTAACTCACAAAGTTAGTAGTTCATTCTGAGTTATTGTGACTTATTATTCAGTAGTTGAGTGTCAGATGTGACAGTGAGTGTGAATAATGATGGTGGAGTGATGTGAGTGGAGAACAGTGATGGACAGTTAGAGATCCTCATCTCACCTCTGAGCTTTGGTCTGGCTGTCATGTTCCCCACACAGAGAGCTTTTAGAGGGAGGGACTCCCTCCTCTCTGTCCTCACACTGATCCATAGCAGAGAAACACCTTCACACAAACACAACAACATGCTCATTCATTACAACCAGCTGCACATCACACAGGTCTGCACTGCTGTCTAACATCCTGTCATTATTCATTACACCACCAGATGGAGCCAAAGTAACAAACTATTTAAAGACTTTCACTCAGCTTTAATGTTTAATAACTTAGTTTCTGAATGTTCCACTGACTTTTCATTTGCCTGATTAAATAACTGAATATCATGAATGAAAAGATGTTTTCAACAGTATTTCTGTCACCTTCTTTTAACACATTTCATAGTATATTATTATATGGCTTTTATTAGCTGTTCATCACTAACCGTCCCACCTGTGAAACAAACTCTTTGTGTTGTAACTGTGGATTAGTTATTATAATAACTGTCATAATGTTTGTCAGGTTCCAGATGACTGAATGAGGTGACCTTTGATACGACCAATTAAATGAATCAAACACACAATTACTGACTTCAAGAAACAGTTTTACAAAAACAACAGTCAGTCACTTTAGCCTATTTATCTAAAGTTTAGTACAATGAATGTCATCGTACCCAAACCCTTTAACAGCCAGGTTCAGTTGTTGGGCAGGGTGCTGTACCATTTGAAAATGACCCAAAAGATGAGTCTAATCTTTATATTATATGGAGTACATACTGTATATTACATGTTCATACTCATAACTCATTTTATAGTATTAGCATCAGTGAAAGTTTACATAGTGCTGTCATAGTGGAACAATGGGCAGTACAGTAGTAATATTAATATCAATGTACATTATTATTAGTAATAGTGTGACAGAGTTCACACATGAACAGCTAACTGCTCAGTAACACTTTAAAAACATGCAGCTGAAATACACAGGCAGGAATGGAGGCTCCTAATAAAGCTTTGAACCCAAAACTAGAGAAAAGAAACCAGCAGTACACAGAAGATCACACATCATCAGCAAGTATCCACTGAAATACAGGCAACCAGTGTTAGACTAGAAACACACAAAAAGGACATCTCTGAATTTATATGGAGCTCATAACTCCTGGATGATTTAGATAGAGCTCAAGAACTGCACCAAGCAGCTTTAAATAATGACAAGAAAAGAAAAACAAAGTGAAAGTAAAGAAAAAGGATTAGAAACAAAGGCCCGTACTCTAACCAAACTGGGACTAACTATATTCCACTTGGAGATGGTCCTATAACAATAAATATAACATGAGGCTATAATCAGTAAGTTTAGTGTCCTGATACCGATACAGGAGTCCAGAACCCCGAAATATGAACATTTGAACATCACTAGAGATGTCCCACAGAACCTGAACGCAGCACGAGTATTAGCGCTCAGTGAAAGTTTACATAGTGCTTCATACTGAGTTTGTTCCTGTGTGTTTAACTACATCCGGTCTCTGAAAGTTATATTAGGATGGAAATATGTATATTTAGGTATCGATCCGCCATCACTAATAACTAGCAGCCAAACCAGCGGCCTGCTTAATGTCGTGATGACGTCATTATATCTGCGATCAGTTGTCTGGAAACCTTCATTACAGTGATACGGAGAGATTTCTCTGCTTTCTACAGGGTTCAATACATTTCTCACTTTACA
>JAJDFG010000233.1:17500-30000 GCA_021039105.1 Scomber colias | reverse complement strand
GGTCAGAGAGAGAGTGGAGGTCCCTCAGGTCGGTCAGAGAGAGAGTGGAGGTCCCTCAGGTCGGTCAGAGAGAGTGGAGGTCCCTCAGGTCGGTCAGAGAGAGAGTGGAGGTCCCTCAGGTCGGTCAGAGAGAGAGTGGAGGTCCCTCAGGTCGGTCAGAGAGAGAGCGGAGGTTCCTCAGGTCGGTCAGAGAGAGAGTGGAGGTCCCTCAGGTCGGTCAGAGAGAGAGTGGAGGTCCCTCAGGTCGGTCAGAGAGAGAGCGGAGGTTCCTCAGGTCGGTCAGAGAGAGAGTGGAGGTCCCTCAGGTCGGTCAGAGAGAGAGCGGAGGTCCCTCAGGTCAGTCAGAGAGAGAGAGAGTGGAGGTCCCTCAGGTCGGTCAGAGAGAGTGGAGGTCCCTCAGGTCGGTCGGAGAGAGAGTGGAGGTCCCTCAGGTCGGTCAGAGAGAGAGCGGAGGTCCCTCAGGTCGGTCAGAGAGAGAGTGGAGGTCCCTCAGGTCCCTCAGAGAGAGAGTGGAGGTCCCTCAGGTCGGTCAGAGAGAGAGTGGAGGTCGGTCAGGTCGGTCAGAGAGAGAGTGGAGGTCCCTCAGGTCGGTCAGAGAGAGAGTGGAGGTCCCTCAGGTGGGTCAGAGAGAGAGTGGAGGTCCCTCAGGTCGGTCAGAGAGAGAGTGGAGGTCCCTCAGGTCGGTCAGAGAGAGAGTGGAGGTCCCTCAGGTCGGTCAGAGAGAGAGTGGGGGTCCCTCAGGTCGTGTGCAGCTGCAGCGTAAAGTCAACCCCTCCCATACTCGGTTGCTGTTACAAGCAGGTAGCTCTGCAGGCTGTATGATGGCAGAAGGAGGCGAGACCCCTTCAGCAGGTTGAGCCTCAGTTAAAGGACCGTTCAGCCTTTCTTTGGTTTTAAATTCAGACATTTCATAATATCACATTTTAGAGCCGTAATCATGAAACCGTGATATTTGTCCCTCAGGTTATCAAACCGGCCCAGGCCTAGCTGGTACACATCTGGACCACATCTGGACCAGCTGATCTGGACCAGGACCAGGACCAGGACCAGGACCAGGGTCAGGACCAGGACCAGGAGCAGGTGTAGGATACGAGACGACGCAGCAGGCGAGCACGGGCCTGGACTCGGGGAAGGGGTGCAGGAAGTCCCAGACCAGAGCCAGCATGGCGAAGAGACACGAGACGGTGCAGATCAGCAGCCGGCCGTCCACCAGCCGGAAGGTCTCCACGTAGCCGTACTTCTCCAGCACCACCTGGGGGCAATTAACGGGGTCAGCAGGGGCAATTAATTGGGTCAACACCTGGGGGTAATTAACTGGGTCAACACTTGGAGGGGCAGTTAAGTGGGTCAGCAGGGGCAATTAACACAGGGTCAACACCTGCAGGGCAATTAACAGGGTCAGCAGGGGCAATTAACAGGGTCAACACCTGCAGGGGAAGTTAACTGGGTCAACAGGGGCAATTAACTGGGTCAGCAGGGGCAATTAACTGGGTCAACACCTGGAGGGGCAGTTAACGGGGTAAACACCTGTAGGGGCAGTTAACGGGGTAAACACCTGTAGGGGCAGTTAACGGGGTAAACACCTACAGGGGCAGTTAACGGGGTAATAAACCAACCTTCTTGGCAGCGTCGTCCAGAGAGTTCTTCACTGCAGCTCCGTCCCATTTATCGATCTTCACCGGCTTCTCATCGATCCTCCACTGAGACACAGACACACACTGTTACCCCTAATTACCCCAACCCTTATTACCCCAACCCTCATTACCCCAACCCTTATTACCCCAACCCTTATTACCCCAACCCTTATTACCCCAACCCTAATTACCCTAACCCTTATTACCCCAACCCTAATTACCCCAACCCTTTATTACCCCAACCCTTATTACCCCAACCCTTCTCATCGATCCTCCACTGAGACACAGACACACACTGTTACCCCTAATTACCCCAACCCTTATTACCCCAACCCTTTACTACCCCAACCCTTATTACCCCAACCCTTCTCATCGATCCTCCACTGAGACACAGACACACACTGTTACCCCTAATTACCCCAACCCTAATTACCCCAACCCTTATTACCCCAACCCTTTACTACCCCAACCCTTCTCATCGATCCTCCACTGAGACACAGACACACACTGTTACCCCTAATTACCCCAACCCTTATTACCCCAACCCTTTACTACCCTAACCCTTCTCATCGATCCTCCACTGAGACACAGACACATCAGGGTTTCCCACAGCACTTTACAGCTAAGGCGGCCGCCTAAGCAACACACGCCTACCGCCTTAACTAACGTCTTCAAAAGATAAAATAAAATATAATAAATAAATCCAACCAACGTCTGCAGCGGCCCGGAACCGCTGTGTCCGACTGTCTGAGTTCGACCCTGAACGCACCTGTAGCTCTCTGTACCTCCCGCTAGCATAACACAGACAAGCTAACAGTGATATTAAGTTTACGGAAACAAACACGGACCGCTGGTTAAAACATAAATCTACATCATCTGAGGAAGAACCTGTTCATAAAGAAACAGCAGAGCCTGAAAAACTAATGACACCGGCAGCGCCATGTGATGTCAACATTAACAACGTTAATGTTCAGACAGGTAAGGTTATTAAAGCAGCTGCTGAATGTTTGAGGTTTACTCTCTATAACAACAATTATTAGTTTAATAAAAGTTCTTCATCACGTTTATACGTCTGATTTACTCACATTATTATTATTATTATTATTATTATTATTATTATCATTATTATTATTATTATTACTACTATTAACTTTCTGCCTTTCCTGCAGAGACGCTGCTGCAACATAAAGCAGCTTGATAATAAACATAAAGCAGTTTAATAATAAACATAAATCAGTTTAATAATAAACATAAAGCAGCTTGATAATAAACATAAAGCAGTTTAATAATAAACATAAAGCAGTTTAATAATAAACATAAATCAGTTTAATAATAAACATAAAGCAGCTTGATAATAAACATAAAGCAGTTTAATAATAAACATAAAGCAGTTTAATAATAAACATAAAGCAGTTTAATAATAAAGTATTTACCTGCAAAGCAAACAACGTGCACCGGAAACGTCTCCGTGTCTCGCGCTAACGTTACTAATATGAAGCTCATTACGTCATAGCCGTGAACACCACCCTAACCTGCTGTTTACCCACACATCTTCTCCTTTAGAACACTAATAATGATGATTAATAATGATGAAGATAATAATATTAACTCACTTTCTCCAGCAGACCGCTCTTCCCGTTCCTCGCCGCCATCTTGACTCTGTGAGCTGGCCGATTCTGATTGGCTCACAGTTTGAACAATGGGACGCGTGTGACGTCATGACGCCTGCGTGGCCGAGGCAGCGGCGTGCGCGTTCACGAGCACACGAAACGAAACGGGTCGTGCGCGTGTGTATAATGTGTAATGTGATATTATAGAAGTAGAAACACACACTATTACAGCACGTCCTCCTGTGGGAAAACATGGAGAGCCAGTTGTATTGTAACCTCGTGGATAGTGGAGCATTTTAAAGCCTGCATATTTTACGGTTTTACGGCGTGAGAGCGGGTATGGAGAAAGAGAGAGAGAGAAGAGGAGGAAGAGGAGGATGAGGAGGAGGAGGAGGGGGAGAGGTGGTGCTGCCTGATGGGGACTCCAATGCTGGGACAGGCTCCTCTAGAGGATGGGGAGCGGCTTTCATTTAAGGCAGAACACGTACAAATATCTGCCACATAATATTCATATTTTAAATGAACCCAGTTGCATTACATGTTAAGGTGCTGAGGTGCTCCTGGTACTCATAACTCCACTATATTTCAATAAGAAAGACACTTTTGTGTGGATTCTTCCAAAATATTTTTTCTCTGCTGTAAAAAGTGAAATAAAATGTGTAGACTATACATTTCAATTTGTTTTCAAAGCAAATCAGCCAAATCGATTTTTTTCTATCATTCAAATGCCACAAACTGATTTAGCTTTTTGGATTCAACACACAGATAGTTTCTTATTGATCTTCACTTGAAATAAAGTTGACACGCAGCTTGAAATATTCTTACTGCACTGCAAAATATTTTGTTAGGACTATTGCCAGAAACGTCTTTATAGGATGGAGGTGTGTGCAGATTAAGCAGCATCATACTGTAGCTATGAAGTAGTTCAAATCAGCTCCAGCTTGATTAACTACAAGATATATACTGCATATAACACAATGATATATGAGTTTTATTTTAAGTAGCCTATATTGTTTTATTTAAGTAAACTTTATAGTATTGGAGTATTTTCTGCATTTCTGTTCTACTTTTTAATTAATATTGTCTCAGTGTCTCTCCCATCACTGATAAACCCATACAAACAAGTTAAGGATATATTTACACATCTAATATTGCACAATATACATACACATAGTAGACGCGCTCCCTGCTATAGAACACTTCGCCTGTGTGAGTGCTTGGCAAACAGTGAGGACGACCTTAAATAGGGGGCTGGACTCTGTAGGTAGAGCAGAACCCGCTGCCTCCCCTTTATGATGCAGTGAATCCGCGCTGCGTTATGTCCGCTATATAAACTGCACACAGCGCCTCAGCTCTCAGCTTCAGCGGACAGCTCCGTAGTGCTGAAATCTCAGAGCCTCCACTCTCTCTCATACACACTCTCAAACATGACTGGAACCATGGACGCGTCCCCTTGGAAACTTTTTCTACTTTCTTGCCTGGTTGTTTTGGAGAGCTCCGCGCAAGACTTCGGACAGACGCAGTTTATTTGCACGTCGGTGCCCAAGGGAATGGACTTGTGCACGGCCACGATGCAGAACAGCGGACCGGCGGAGGACCTGAAGACTACGGTCATGCAGCTGAGGGAGACCGTGCTGCAGCAAAAGGAGACCATTATGAACCAAAAGGAGACAATCAGGGAACTAACGTCCAAGTTGAGTCGCTGTGAGAGCCAGAGCTTGCCGGTGGGACCCGGCGGGAAGCGACCGGGGTCGAAGAACACGATGGGAGATGTATCTCGGGGCACCACGGACACTCTGGCCCAGCTGGGACAGACTTTACAGACCCTCAAACAGAGACTGGAGAACCTAGAGGTGAGGAGCGCAGCGCTGACCAGGTCAAAAGTTAATGCAATAAGTTGCCCGGGTTGTTAATTAGAAAGAGGATTAATCCTTTATACGCTGCTGCATTTTCCCCTCTGGTTCCACATGTGTTTAATAGTCTTTTCCCCGGCAGCAGGACAGAACCTGTGTGTTAAGTGAACCAAATGCAGGGTGTCTGCCTTTTGAATAATATGTCGCAGAGCGTAAAGAACAGCAAACATTAAGATTAGAGAAAGACAGTAAGCTTTAAGTAGTAGTGAGTATAGAGAGTTTGATATCAGAGAAAAGTCTTCCCTGTCCTCTTTTAACCCAGTGTCTGTCTCCCTCTGTCCGTTGCAGCAATACAGCAGAGGGAATAACACCGTGCAAGCGAACAGCCTGAAAGATCTGCTGCAAAACAAGATAGATGACATGGAGAAGCAGGTTCTGTCCCGGGTCAACACGTTAGAGGAAACCAAACCGGGCACCAGGAATGACACCGAGCAGCGGAACAGAGTGGAGACCACGCTCACTTCTCTGCACCACCGCATCACAGACCTGGAGAAAGGCAAAGACAACAGGCCAACAGATAAGTTCCAGCTGACCTTCCCTCTGAGAACCAACTACATGTACGCCAAAGCCAAAAGGAGCCTTCCTGAGATGTACTCCTTCAGCGTGTGCCTGTGGATCAAGTCCAACGCCTCACCTGGGGTGGGGACACCTTTCTCCTACGCAGTCCCGGGTCAGGCCAACGAGCTGGTGCTGATCGAGTGGGGGAACAACCCCATGGAGATTCTCATTAATGATAAGGTCGCAAAATTGCCGTTCCTCATCAACGATGGAAAATGGCATCACCTCTGCATCACGTGGACCACCCGCGACGGGATGTGGGAGGCCTTCCAAGACGGGGTGATGAGGGGAAGTGGTGAAAATCTAGCACCGTACCACCCCATCAAACCAGACGGAGTGCTGGTCCTGGGACAAGAGCAGGACACATTGGGAGGAGGCTTTGATGCAACACAAGCCTTCGTCGGAGAGTTAGCAAACTTAAATATCTGGAATAGGAAACTTTCTGTCGCCGAGATCTACAACTTGGCAACCTGCAACAGCAAAGCTTCAGCCGGCAACGTCTTCTCCTGGACGGAGAACAACATCGAAATATTCGGTGGAGCGACCAAATGGACCTTCGAACCTTGCCGTTCGCTCAACTGAACTGAGTTTCACCGTTCAAGAAAGGCCTCTCTGTATTTCTGAGCTTTTGTCGTTCTCGTCTTCATTTGACGTTTGTTAGAGACTATTTGATCTTGAGTTAGTGGTAAGCTTAAATCTGGGATTTCTATCATTCTTAGGTATTTATGTGCAAAACAACACTTTTCATCTTGAGGAAAAAAAAATCGTCTTGGGAAACCTCAGTGAGAAAGTATTGGTATCTGTTTCTCCTTTTTTTTTTCTCTCGGACGTTTGGTTGAAAGCACACCTAAGCTTTTCGTTTTGGCTTATTTCGTCTTGGACTGGCAGCTGGCAATCTGCGCCTTATGTTTGGACAATTCACAATCCAAGTGAGGAATTACATAACCACTCCCACCCCTTTCCCTTCGGAGAGTGGGAGATTACGCTGTCCGTCCAATTCTTGTCAGTGTTTGGCGCTGTGAAGTGATGTCTGACTCGGTACAGCTCCCTGCAACCGCCCCACCCCTCCACACCTTACCCCCCCCTCCTTCTTCACTCCTTCACCCCCACCCCTCCGGAACTTGCACTGTGACTGACGAAGAAGAAGAAGATGAAGAGGAAGAACGCCAGGAGAGGAGGGTATGTTGAAGGACACTGCAAAGTCAGACTGTGGTACAAGTCAATTTGTAATCGTTGTTCGCTTCCAGTGTTTCTGTAAGAATGTCGTTAACTTGCCAACATTGCTACAAAGCCTGGGTGCCTTGGGCTGGTACAAATATTCAGCACATTCAGTATGTTTTAAGTTGCAAATTAAATGTTAATTGGTTTCTTTTTTTTCTCTCTCTCTTCTTTGTTTTTTCTTTTTAGCCAGGTTGAGTTTCTTGTTCCTCTGGTAAATGTAATTTAATTACAGTTTGTTATCTGACATAACGTGTTTTTGGCAGGTGTTTGTACTACTCTGTATTAGGAATGTTACAGTATCTGTATAGTAACAGCATGAATGACAGAGTGCTGTGAAAGCATTGTTGAAATCTGCTTTACTATCTTCTCTGGGTCTGGGTTTTTTACTGTATTGTTATATGCTCCAAGCATGGCAAAACTGAGAGATGAAGAATTTTAATTTTTGTAATAAAATTGTGAAAAAAAAAAAAATAAATAATGTGTAATGTGTGTGCGTGTGTGTGTGTATGTGTGTGTGTGTGTCTGTGTGTGTGTGTATATAATGTGTGTGTGTGTGTCTGTGTGTGTGTGTGTCTGTGTGTATATAATGTGTGTGTGTGTGTGTGTGTGTGTGTGTCACCTTTAAAAAGAAGATTCAATAAAAACAAAAAGACACTAATAAGCTGCAGTATACACACACACATTATACACACACACATTATACACACACAGACACACACACACACACACACACACAGACACAGACACACACACACACACTCACAAACACAGACACATTACACACACACACACACACACACTCACACACACACTCACACACACACACACACACACACACACACTCACACACACACACACACACACACACACACACACACACACACACACAAACACAGACACATTACACACACACACACACACACAGTGAAGCTTTCAGCTTTAATTAAAGCTCATTAAAGTTTATTGAGGCTTCTTAAAATGCTGGCGTGTGATTGGTCGGCAGGTTGAGGTGTATGACATCATCACAGCTTCCTGTCACAGATTGAAGACACCTGCAGACCGGTGGGGGGGGGGCAGAGGGGCGGGGGGGGGGGCGTTGGGGGACGGGCAAGAAGCTGCACGGCGATAATAACTGGAGATGAGATGAAGCTGTTTTGACAGACAGCTGGCTGTGGGGGGGGGGGCCTACAGACCTCGGCGGGGGGGGGGGGGGGGGGGGGGGGGGTGTGGATGTTACCTGGAGGAGTCAGCAGAGGAGGTCTTGGGGAGGGGTCAGAGCAGGCCGGACCCCTGAGACAGCAGCAGAGGAGGTCTTGGGGAGGGGTCAGAGCAGGCCGGACCCCTGAGACAGCAGCAGAGGAGGCCTTGGCGAAGGGTTAGAGCAGGCCGGACCCCTGAGACAGCAGCAGAGGAGGTCTTGGGGAGGGGTCAGAGCAGGCCGGACCCCTGAGACAGCAGCAGAAGAGGTCTAGGGGAGGGGTCAGAGCAGGCCAGAACTCTGGGACAGCAGCAGAGGAGGTCTTGGGGAGGGGTCAGAGCAGGCCGGAACTCTGAGACTGCAGCAGAGGAGGTCTTGGGGAGGGGTCAGAGCAGGCCGGACCCCTGAGACTGCAGCAGAGGAGGTCATGGGGAGGGGTCAGAGCAGGCCGGACCCCTGAGACAGCAGCAGAGGAGGTCTTGGGGAGGGGTCAGAGCAGGCCAGACCCCTGAGACAGCAGCAGAGGAGGTCTTGGGGAGGCCGGACCCCAGAGACAGCAGCAGAGGAGGTCTTGGTGAGGGGTCAGAGCAGGCCGGACCCCTGAGACAGCAGCAGAGGAGGTCTAGGGGAGGGGTCAGAGCAGGCCGGACCCCTGAGACAGCAGCAGAGGAGGTCTTGATGAGGGGTCAGAGCAGGCCGGACCCCTGAGACAGCAGCAGAAGAGGTCTAGGGGAGGGGTCAGAGCAGGCCAGAACTCTGAGACTGCAGCAGAGGAGGTCTTGGGGAGGGGTCAGAGCAGGCCGGAACTCTGAGACTGCAGCAGAGGAGGTCTTGGGGAGGGGTCAGAGCAGGCCGGACCCCTGAGACTGCAGCAGAGGAGGTCTTGGTGGGGGGGTCAGAGCAGGCCGGACCCCTGAGACAGCAGCAGAGGGGGTCTTGGGGAGGGGTCAGAGCAGGCCGGACCCCTGAGACAGCAGCAGAGGAGGTCTTGGTGGGGGGGTCAGAGCAGGCCGGACCCCTGAGACAGCAGCAGAGGAGGTCTTGGGGAGGGGTCAGAGCAGGCCGGACCCCTGAGACAGCAGCAGAGGAGGTCTTGGTGAGGGGTCAGAGCAGGCCGGACCCCTGAGACAGCAGCAGAGGAGGTCTTGGCGAGGGGTCAGAGCAGGCCGGACCCCTGAGACAGCAGCAGAGGAGGTCTTGGGGAGGGGTCAGAGCAGGCCGGACCCCTGAGACAGCAGCAGAGGAGGCCTTGGCGAGGGGGCAGAGCAGGCCGGACCCCTGAGACAGCAGCAGAGGAGGTCTTGAGGAGGGGTCAGAGCAGGCTCACTGTCTAAGGAGGGGAGGACTGCTGGCTGCTGGTCTTGGTTCCAGTTGAAGAGGGACCGTTGGTGGTTTGGGCCTGACCGATGTCAACTGGATAGAGAGCTAGAACCAGGACTGGGACTATGACCTCTTCTTTTAAAGACCTTTCCCCAATTTAGAGACATTCGCTACCATAAGTTTGATCTTTTACACTCCTCACAGAAGGTTAGGGATAAGTCGGGCAGTGCTGATTCCCTCCTCTGAAACTAAAGCCAACAACAGTCACATTAAAACATGTCCATTCTTCCCTCAGGTCGTTCAGGTTCCCTCCCTTCCCTCAGGTCATTCAGGTTCCCCTCAGGTCGTTCAGGTTCCCACCCTTCCCTCAGGTCATTCAGGTTCCCCTCAGGTCATTCAGGTTCCCACCCTTCCCTCAGGTCATTCAGGTTCCCACCCTTCCCTCAGGTCATTCAGGTTCCCACCCTTCCCTCAGGTCATTCAGGTTCCCCTCAGGTCGTTCAGGTTCCCACCCTTCCCTCAGGTCATTCTGGTTCCCCTCAGGTCATTCAGGTTCCCACCCTTCCCTCAGGTCATTCAGGTTCCCACCCTCCCCTCAGGTCATTCAGGTTCCCACCCTTCCCTCAGGTCATTCAGGTTCTGGCATCCCACCCTTCCCTCAGGTCATTCAGGTTCCCACCTTCCCTCAGGTCATTCAGGTTCTGGCATCCCACCCTTCCCTCAGGTCATTCAGGTTCCCACCTTCCCTCAGGTCATTCAGGTTCCCACCCTTCCCTCAGGTCATTCAGGTTCCCCTCAGGTCATTCAGGTTCCCACTCTTCCCTCAGGTCATTCAGGTTCCCACCCCTGCTTCAGGTCATTCAGGTTCCCACCCTTCCCTCAGGTCATTTAGGTTCCCACCCCTCCCTCAGGTCGTTCAGGTTCCCACCCTTCCCTCAGGTCATTCAGGTTCCCACCCTCCCCTCAGGTCGTTCAGGTTCCCACCCTCTCCTCAGATCATTCAGGTTCCCACTCTTCCCTCAGGTCATTCAGGTTCTGGCATCCCACCCCTCCCTCAGGTCATTCAGGTTCTGGCATCCCACCCTTCCCTCAGGTCATTCAGACTCCCACCCCTCCCTCAGGTTGTTCAGGTTCCCACTCTTCCCTCAGGTCATTCAGGTTCTGGCATCCCACCCTTCCCTCAGGTCATTCAGGTTCCCACCCTTCCCTCAGGTCATTCAGGTTCCCACCCTCCCCTCAGGTCATTCAGGTTCCCACCCTTCCCTCAGGTCATTCAGGTTCCCACCCTTCCCTCAGGTCATTCAGGTTCTGGCATCCCACCCTTCCCTCGGGTCGTTCAGGTTCCCACTCTTCCCTCAGGTCATTGAGGCATCCCACCCTTCCCTCAGGTCATTCAGGTTCCCACCCTTCCCTCAGGTCATTCAGGTTCCAACCCTCCCCTCAGGTCATTCAGGTTCCCACCCTTCCCTCAGGTCATTCAGGTTCCCACCCTTCCCTCAGGTCATTGAGGCATCCCACCCTTCCCTCAGGTCTTTCAGGTTCCCACCCTTCCCTCAGGTCATTCAGGTTCCCACCCTTCCCTCAGGTCATTCAGGTTCCCACCCTTCCCTCAGGTCATTCAGGTTCCCACCCTTCCCTCAGGTCATTCAGGTTCCCACCCTCCCCTCAGGTCATTCAGGTTCCCACCCCTCCCTCAGGTCATTCAGGTTCCCACCCTTCCCTCAGGTCATTCAGGTTCTGGCATCCCATCCTTCCCTCAGGTCATTCAGACTCCCACCCCTCCCACCCCTCCCTCAGGTCGTTCAGGTTCCCACTCTTCCCTCAGGTCATTCAGGTTCTGGCATCCCACCCCTCCCTCAGGTCATTCAGGTTCTGGCATCCCACCCTTCCCTCAGGTCGTTCAGGTTCCCACTCTTCCCTCAGGTCATTCAGGTTCTGGCATCCCACCCCTCCCTCAGGTCATTCAGGTTCCCACCCTTCCCTCAGGTCATTCAGACTCCCACCCCTCCCTCAGGTCGTTCAGGTTCCCACTCTTCCCTCAGATCATTCAGGTTCTGGCATCCCACCCTTCCCTCAGGTCATTCAGGTTCCCACTCTTCCATCAGGTCATTCAGGTTCCCACCCTTCCCCCAGGTCATTCAGGTTCCCACCGTTCCCTCAGGTCATTCAGGTTCTGGCATCCCACCCTTCCCTCAGGTCATTCAGGTTCCCACCCTTCCCTCAGGTCATTCAGGTTCCCACCCTCCCCTCAGGTCATTCAGGTTCCCACCCTTCCCTCAGGTCATTCAGGTTCCCCTCAGGTCATTCAGGTTCCCACCCTCCCCTCAGGTCATTCAGGTTCCAACCCCTCCCTCAGGACATTCAGGTTCCCACCCTTCCCTCAGGACATTCAGGTTCCCACCCTTCCCTCAGGTCATTCAGGTTCCCACCCTCCCCTCAGGTCATTCAGGTTCCCACCCTTCCCTCAGGACATTCAGGTTCCCACCCTTCCCTCAGGTCATTCAGGTTCCCCTCAGGTCATTCAGGTTCCCACCCTTCCCTCAGGTCATTCAGGTTCCCACCCCTCCCTCAGGACATTCAGGTTCCAACCCCTCCCTCAGGCCATTCAGGTTCTGGGGTCCGAGCCTCAACACGCGACTCAGCTGATCCCGTAGGTATTCTATGGGATTCAGGTCTGGAGATCTGAGGTTCCTCAGTCTCCAGCAGCCGTTCCCTGACCTCGATGAGCTGGAGCACAATGTCTAGTATGGGCTCAGAGTGGACACACCTGCCCACTCCGTGAGACCACCACCACCAAAGGCTGGTCCTGTGACACCAGAGAACAGACCTGAGACCCACTGAGGCCCACTGGGCCCTCCTCCAGACCCACTGAGGCCCTCCTCCAGACCCACTGAGGCCCACTGGGCCCTCCTCCAGACCCACCGGGCCCTTCTCCAGACCCACTGAGGCCCCTCCTCCAGACCCACCGGGCCCTCCTCCAGACCCACCGGGCCCTCCTCCAGACCCACCGGGCCCTCCTCCAGACCCACTGGGCCCTCGTCCAGCG
>JAJDFG010000233.1:5000-10000 GCA_021039105.1 Scomber colias | reverse complement strand
ACGGTGACACACAGCATGAGGGTTAGAGCTGCAGCACGGTGACACACAGCATGAGGGTTAGAGCTGCAGCACGGTGACACACAGCATGAGGGTTAGAGCTGCAGCACGGTGACACACAGCATGAGGGTTAGAGCTGCAGCACGGTGACACACAGCATGAGGGTTAGAGCTGCAGCACGGTGACACACAGCATGAGGGTTAGAGCTGCAGCACGGTGACACACAGCATGAGGGTTAGAGCTGCAGCACGGTGACACACAGCATGAGGGTTAGAGCTGCAGCACGGTGACACACAGCATGAGGGTTAGAGCTGCAGCACGGTGACACACAGCATGAGGGTTAGAGCTGCAGCACGGTGGCACACAGCATGAGGGTTAGAGCTGCAGCACGGTGGCACACAGCATGAGGGTTAGAGCTGCAGCACGGTGACACACAGCATGAGGGTTAGAGCTGCAGCACGGTGACACACAGCATGAGGGTTAGAGCTGCAGCACGGTGACACACAGCATGAGGGTTAGAGCTGCAGCACGGTGACACACAGCATGAGGGTTAGAGCTGCAGCACGGTGACAGAAAATAATTTGTCTGATTTGAAACTTTTAAGTTGAAAAGATGAAGACCATGCCAGCAGCTGAAAGACTCATTTTCATTATTACGTTAATAAACGATCAATAATCTATAAATACGTCAATCAGCTGAGAATCAGGCTGAAGGTGAGGAAATACACACACGCAACCACACACAGACACACTCACACACACTCACACACACACTCACACACAACCACACGCAACCACACACACACTCAAACAACCACACGCAACCACACACACACACACTCACACACACTCTCACACACTCTCAACCACACACACACAACCACACACACACACACACACACACACACACACACTCACACACAACCACACGCAACCACACACACACACACAACCACACACACACTCTCACACACAGACACACACTCTCTCTTACACACACACACACACACAGACACACATACACACACACACTCACACTCACACATACACACACACACACACACACATACACGGATAACCACGGATAAAAAAATAAGCAGCAGATTAATCAATAATGTTTTCCTGTTTCAGCACCACTGACAGCAGCTGATCATCACAGCTGATCATCACAGCTGATCAATAACCAATCAATAATTTTCATCAATAAATAAGAATCATAATTTTTTTTTCTTTTTCTGTTTGTTTCATATTTTTACACCTTCAATATTTTGTGTTATTGAAGAGTTTAATTTTATTTTCTTCACATTTCAAACATTAAAACTAATCAGTGATCAATAACCATCACGTGTCAATATCTGAATATAGATTATTGATTATTGATGTTCTACAGCGTTTAATCTTTTTTTCTTCCTTTAGTTAAAAAACTTCAACAAGAAAAATAATTTAAATTATTTATGAACATGTTTTAAATATATTGATTAATTCTGATCAGTTTAATTATTGATCAGATTTTATATGATGAGTCTCAGAGAAGATCGATCATGTTTCAAAGTTTCAAAGACGTGTTGATTTCACTGCAAGCGTGCGTGTGTGAGTGTGTGTGTGTGTGTGTGTGTGTGTGTGTGTGAGTGAGTGTGTGTGTGTGTGTGTGTGTGTGTGTCGGACCTGTTTGGAGCCCAGCAGCGGGGTCCGGTGCAGCAGCAGGCGGAGTTTGGAGTCTCTCTGCGCGGCGGAGGAGCAGCTGATGGAGGCGCTGAGGGAGAGGAGGAGGAGGAGGAGGCAGCGGACCATCTTCATCCTGTCAGTCAGTCTGAGGTCGGAGGATCTTCTTCTTCTGTCCCGCCACGGCTCTTATAAAGCCGCGGTGACGTCACAGAGCGAGCAGCGCGCACAGGGTGACTGATGATGATGATGATGGTGATGGTGTTTCCACCTCCTCTTTAGTCAAATGATCCGTCTCTAACTCTGCTTCCTGCTGCTCCATGACACGCGCTCATCCTATCATCACACACACACACACACACACACACACACACACACACACACACACACACAGACATAGTGGATTCTTAATAGAAAACAAAACATTTTATTATCATGAGTAAAACAGAAATATAATAATATAATACATCCACCTGCGGCTGCACCCATCCACCTGCTGCTGCACCCACATTCACATTGATGCTTCACATTCACATTCAGCTGCAAACCGTCCCAGAGCCTGTTGGTGGACTTCACCTGTAGAGTCCAACAGAACAACATCAACCGTAAACAGCAGAGAGGTGATTCTGAGGTCCCCAAACTGGACCCTGAGCCAGCCAGGCCCTAAAGGCTCCTTCACACACTGTCCACAAGCAGGTTCTCAGGTCGCCCCCCCGACAGGCACAGATGACCTTCCAGCTGCAGCTCTGAGCAGCCGCCTCTACATCTAAGGTCCTGAACATGGTCCACTCTGGATTCATGATGTGGATCCAACTGTTGACCCTGTCTGCAGGTCTGAAGGTTTCAGATCTTTAGATGTTCCACAGGATCCAGATCAGAGCTCACAGAGAACACTTCACTACAGTCCAGTGTTTGGTTCTTGGTGCTTTTAGCTGGTCTTCATGGAGCAGTTGAGTCCTCCTGGGTCTTCTGTTAAATCTGGATCGATTGTCCTCTCGTATCACGCCCAGTGAGGCTGACTCCACAGACTGGTTCAGTGTGGTCCAGATGTTCAGGGTTACTGCACATGCTCAGTAGCTTCAGGGTTACTGCACATGCTCAGTAGAGTCAGGGTTACTGCACATGCTCAGTAGCTTCAGGGTTACTGCACATGCTCAGTAGCGTCTGCTTATTCATCGTTAGATAAACCTCTTCTTCATATTTAGTCTTCATGTGTCTGACGTGACTCTCTGTATGTTTTGTGAGCTGCTCGTTTAATGAGGTCAGAGGTCAGGTCGGGGGGGATCTGCGTCATGTCGACTTCCTGCTGAGCAACCGGCCAATAAAATGTCTCGCTGCGGTTCGACCAATCAAACGCACCGCTGGAGGTAAATGTGTCCGTCGGCCCGACTAATCAATGAGCAGAGACACAGCGGGGTCTGTCCATCACACACACACATGTACACATATATGTACACACACACACACACACACACACACACACACGCACACTCACACACGTACACACACACACACACATATATACACACTCACATGTACACACAGACTCACACACACACACACACACACACACACGCACACACACACACACACACACACACACGTACACACACGCACACACACACACACATATACACACACACACACACACACACGCACACATATACACACACACACGCACTCGCATTGTCCACATGATTAACTGATCAGTACGCACCATGTGACTCCCCCGCCAACACCCAGCGGGATTCTGGGAAAGATGTTTACACAGAGAGACGAGGACGCCTCCTCCTGTCACCTCCTCCTGAGGAGGTGGGTTTAGGGTGGGTGTTGGGCTCCATCAGGGCTGTCCCTGGTCTCTGATCCTGTTTGTGATCTTCATGGACAGAGTCCATGAAGGGGGGGGAGGGGGGGGGGGGTCCAGTTTGGGGACCTCAGAATCATGGTTGATGTTGTTCTGCTGGACTCTACAGGTGAAGTCCACCAACAGGCTCTGGGATGGTTTGCAGCTGAATGTGAAGCGATCGGGATGAGAGTCAGCACCACCACATGTGAGGCCAAAAAGGTGGACTGCCCCCTCAGGGTTGGGGCGGGGGCATTGCTGCCCCAAGCAGAGTAGTTTAAGTATCTGGGGGTCTTCTTCAGATTGAGGGTCAGATGGAGCGTGAGATTAACATGTGGATGGGTGCAGCATCAGGCGGATGGGTGCAGCATCAGGCGGATGGGTGCATCAGGTGGATGGGTGCTGCATCAGGTGGATGGGTGCAGCATCAGGTGGATGGGTGCAGCATCAGGTGGATGGGTGCAGCACCAGGTGGATGGGTGCATCAGGTGGATGGGTGCATCAGGTGGATGGGTGCAGCATCAGGTGGATGGGTGCAGCATCAGGTGGATGGGTGCAGCACCAGGTGGATGGGTGCATCAGGTGGATGGGTGCAGCATCAGGTGGATGGGTGCTGCATCAGGTGGATGGGTGCATCAGATGGATGGGTGCAGCACCAGGTGGATGGGTGCAGCATCAGCAGTGATGACCGTCCTGGTGCAGCTGAGCCTGAAGGTGAAGCTCTCAGTTCAGCAGTCAGTCTACGTCCCAACCCTCACCTCTGCTCACCAGCTTTGGGTAGTGACCCAAACAATGAGATGCTGGATCCAAGCAGAGAGAGTCTGGGCTCAGCCTTAGAGATCGGGTCAGGAGTTCAGACATCCGGAGGAGGCTAGGAGTATAGCCGCTGCTCCTTCACATGGAAAGGAGCCAGCTGAGGTGGTTTGGGCTCCTGGTCAGGATCCTCCTGGACGCCCCCCTTTAGAGGAGTTCCAGGTCCAGCTGGGAGGAGACCCAGAACACACTGGAGGGATTACATATCTCTGCTGGTCTGGGAACAGCTTGGGATCCTCCAGGAGGAGATGAGCATAGCTGGAGAGAAGGAGGTTTGGGTTTCTGGAACCTTCAGTCCTTCAGTCCACCTGTGGAAGTGTTCTTGGATAAAATAGTTAACCCCAAACTGCGTGAGTGTGAATGAGCCCTACCCGAACCCCCTAACCCGAACCCGAACCCTAACAGAGAGTTTTGACTTTGAGTGACAGAAGACTTAAAATCAGTGAACGAACAGAAATACAGTACCAGTCAAAAGTTTGGACACACTGATGTGAATGGTGAACTGTGTCCAAAATTCTTTTTTTTTAAAGCTTTTTTTCAGAAACCTTTATTGACAGTGGACAGACAGGAAGTCATGGGAGAGAGAGGGGGGGTGTGACATGCAGCAAAGGTCCTCCAGCCGGGAACCGTGGTCCGCTGTGTATGAGCTCCTAAACACTCGACCACCTGCGCGCCCAGGTGTGTCC
>JAJDFG010000233.1:0-2500 GCA_021039105.1 Scomber colias | reverse complement strand
GTTTCCTTTTCTTCCTTCCTTCCTTCCTTCCTTCCTTCCTTCCTTCCTTCCTTCCTTCCTTCCTTCCTTCCTTCCTTCCTTCCTCCTCGTAGTGTTTCCTGTTTCTCTGTGGTGGAAGTATAGTAACAAAAAGACTTTGCTACTAAAAACACTGAAACGCTGAAACATAGAAGATGAAGATTTGACTCATCAGACTCTGAAGCTTCATATAGCTTCTCTCTCCTTCCTTCCTTCCTTCCTTCCTTCCTTCCTTCCTTCCTTCCTTCCTTCCTTCCTTCCTTCCTTCATAATAGCTTCACATCAACTTTATAATCCATGTTTCCTTCCTTCCTTCCTTCCTTCCTTCCTTCATATTAGCTTCACATCAACTTTATAATCCATGTTTCCTTCCATCCTTCCTTCCTTCCTTCCTCCCTTCCTCCCTTCCTTCTGTCCTTCCTTCCTTCCTCCCTCCTTTCCTTCCTTCTTCCCTCCTTTCCTTCCTTCTTCCTACCGTCCTTACTTCCTCCCTCCCTTCCTTCTGTCCTTCCTCCCTTCCTTCTGTCTTTCTTTCTTTCCTTCCTTCCTTCCTTCTTTCCTCCCTCCCTCCTTTCCTTCCTTCCATCCTTCTTTCCTCCCTCCCGTCCTCCCTCCCTCCTTTCCTTCCGCCTCCCTCCTTTCCTTACTTCTTCCTTCCTCCCTTCCTTCCTTACTTCTTCCTTCTTTCCTTCCTTCCTTCCTTCCTTCCTTCCTTCCTTCCTTCCTTCCATCCTTCCTTCCTTCCTCCTCCCTCCCTTCTGTCCTTCCTTCCTTACTTCCTCCTCCCTTCCTCCCTTTCCTTCCTTCCTTCTGTCCTTCCTTCCTCCCTCCCTCCTTCCCTCCCTTCCTTCTGTCCTTCCTTCCTTTCCTTCCTTCCTTCTGTCCTTCCTTCCTCCCTCCCTCCTTCCCTCCCTTCCTTCTGTCCTTCTTTCCTCCCTCCCTCCTTCCCTCCCTTCCTTCTGTCCTTCCATCCTCCCTCCCTCCTTCCCTCCCTTCCTTCTGTCCTTCCTTCCTTTCCTTCCTTACTTCTGTCCTTCCTTCCTCCCTCCCTCCTTGCCTCCCTTCCTTCTGTCCTTCCTACCTTTCCTTCCTTCCTTCCTTCCTTTCCTTCCTTCCTTCCTTCCTCCTCCCTCCCTTCTGTCCTTCCTTCCTTCCTTCCTTCCTTCCTTCCTTCCATCCTTCATTCCTTCCTCCTCCCTTCCTTCTGTCCTTCCTACCTTTCCTTCCTTCCTTCCTTCCTTCCTTTCCTTCCTTCCTTCTTTCCTCCTCCCTCCCTTCTGTCCTTCCTTCCTTCCTTCCTTCCTTCCATCCTTCCTTCCTCCTCCCTCCCTTCTGTCTTTCCTTCCTTACTTCCTCCTCCCTTCCTCCTCCCTCCCTCCCTCCCTTCTGTCCTTCCTTCCTTCCTCCTCCCTCCCTTCTGTCCTTCATACCTTTCCTTTCTTCCTTCCTTCCTTCCTTTCCTTCCTTCCTTCCTTCCTCCTCCCTCCCTTCTGTCCTTCCTTCCTTCCTTCCTTCCTTCCTTTCCTTCCTTCCTTCCTTCCTTCCTCCTCCCTCCCTTCTGTCCTTCCTTCCTTCCTTCCTTCCTTCCTTCCATCCTTCATTCCTTCCTCCTCCCTTCCTTCTGTCCTTCCTACCTTTCCTTCCTTCCTTCTGTCCTTCCTCCCTTCCTTCTGTCTTTCTTTCTTTCCTTCCTTCCTTCCTTCTTTCCTCCCTCCCTCCTTTCCTTCCTTCCATCCTTCTTTCCTCCCTCCCGTCCTCCCTCCCTCCCTCCTTTCCTTCCGCCTCCTTCCTTTCCTTACTTGTTCTTTCCTCCCTCCCTCCCTTCCTTCTTTCTCTGTTCCTTCCTTCTTGCCTCCCTTCCTTCCTTTCCTTCCAACCTTCCTCCCTGCATCCCTTCTGTCCTTCTTTCCTTCCTTCTTCCTCCCTCCCTCCCACCCTTCCTTTCCTTCCTATCGTCCTTCCTCCCTCCTTCCTACCTTCCTCCCTCCCTCCCTCCCTTCTGTCCTTCTTTCCTTCCTTCTTTCATTCTGTCCTTCCTTCCTCCCTCCCTCCTTCCCTCCCTTCCTTCTGTCCTTCCTTGCTTCCCTCCCTTCCTTCTGTCCTTCCTTCCTCCCTCAATCTTCCCTCCCTTCCTTCTGTCCTTCCTACCTTTCCTTCCTTCCATTCCTTCCTTCCTTCCTTCCTCTTCCCTCCCTTCTGTCCTTCCTTCCTTCCTTCCTTCCTTCCTTCATTCCTTCCTCCTCCCTCCCTTCTGTCCTTCCTTCCTTCCTTCCTTCCTTCTTCCCTTCCTCCTCCCTCCCTTCTGTCCTTACTTCCTTCCTCCTTCCTTCCCTCCCTTCCTTCTGTCCTTCCTACCTTTCCTTCCTTCCTTCCTTCCTTCCTTCCTTCCTCCTCCCTCCCTTCTGTCCTTCCTTCCTTCCTCCTCCCTCCCTTCTGTCCTTCCTACCTTTCCTTCCTTCCTTTCCTTCCTTCCTTCCTTCCT
>JAJDFG010000232.1:420000-432679 GCA_021039105.1 Scomber colias | reverse complement strand
TGTGCCAGGACGACCCAAATCCCCGGTCAGTTTCACAACGGGGTACGGGATCATCCCTAATGTTCCCCGGGTCCTATGTTCCCCGCTTTGTATGTGACCGGGGAACATAGGGATGATCCCGTCTACAGTTAGCCAGTGAGCTGAGTTAGCTGCCGAGCTAGTAACCGAGTTAGCCGCTGAGCTAGCAGCCGGATTAGCAGCCGATCTAACAGCAGAGTTAGCCGCGATCGGGGAACATAGGACCCGGGCAACATAGGTACACTCCCCGGATGTTGTTGTTTGAGTGTAAGTTAGTTATTGACGTGTAAACTGGACTGAATGTTTTGGTCAGTGTTGAAAATAAATCTGCTCAGGAGGCACTGTTGAAACTCTCACTCTATTTCTTATTTCTGATGTTTCATTCTTGAAACCACTCGTTGTGGTTTTAATTGCAGTTTTATAAGCAAAAGGAGGTCAGACCTCTTTAAAAACCGGAAATCGGTATCAGTCAAGAACTTTGCATTCGGTGCATCTCTAGTTAGTTAGGGTTAGATTGAACTCTGCAGACGTTGACCAAACTGTTCCTTCCTCTGAGCCAACGAGCTGCAGCAGGATGCTTCTGTTACCCAACACTCAACGACACAAACCGTAAGATTAAAGATTTCAACTTAAAGCAACAGCTGTGTGTGTGTGTGTGTGTGTGTATGTGTGTGTATGTGTGTGTTTCTGTGTGTGTGTGTGTGTGTGTGTGTTTCTGTGTGTGTGTGTGTAATGATTCCTCCTGTTCATACTGAGCATTAGATCCTTCATCATGTTTACAGGAAGTGATGGAGGACTAAACCCACAGTCCTCATTCTGTGGAAATTAAGTTTTGATGAATTTGAAAAGCTGCTGTTTCAAAGTAAAAGTACCTCAGCAAAACTTTAATTATTATAATAATTATTTTAATGTATGTTTTTATTTTTTAGGTTATTTATCTGTATGTGTATATATTTATTTATGTATGTATTGAACATATATATTTGTTTTTGTATTATGTGCATACACCTTTCGTTTTTTGTTTTTCTTTTCTTTCGCGTTTTGTGTGTTTATAATTTTACTTTAAATAAAATTTTGATAATAAAAAAAAAACTTTAAACTTTTGCCTTAAAAACTGTAAAGTGACTGAATTAATTTAGTAATTTTAAAGCAATTATATTAATCATTATTATCATTGTTATGGATCATTATTGAGGAAATTAAGAGTTTGATAAATTTTAGAGCTGCTGTTTCAAAGTAAAAGTTCCAGAAAGACTTACATTTTTTTTTTTAAATTTATGTTTTGATTTTTGGGTTATTTATCTGTATGTGTATATATGCTGCTATATATATGGATGTATGGATCATATATATCTATTTTCGTAATATGTTCATACACCTGTTTGATTTTGTTTTAGTTTTTTTTAGTTTTTTCTTTTCTTTTGCGTTTTTGTATGTTTATATTTTTACTTAAAATAAAATAAACTTTTGCCTTAAAAACCGGCTTCATCTTTAAATTCAACCTAATATCTACTGGCCAGGATTATTGAACCAGAGTGAGACATCTTCCTTTAAATCACTATCTTTGGCTCCCAGTGAAAGCAGGTGGTGGCGCCCTCTGGTGTTCAGTCACAGAATTACAGCAGCTTCACTTTTTAACTTTTTTAAACATTTATTCTTTTACGTTTTCCAAAAAGCAGTAAACCTGTTCATAAAGTTACATTCACGGTTAAAAACATATAAAACTATAAATCCAAAGAAGCAACAGCAAAATATTACTGAACAACCTTCAGAGACTTTATAATCAATAAATCACATCATTAATTAACTGATGCATGACTCGACTGTTCCTTCCTTCCTTCCATCTGTCCTTCCTCTCTCCTTTTCTCTTTCTTTCCTTCTTCTCTTTCCTCCCTTCCTCCTACCTTCCTTCCTTACTTACTTCTTTCCTCCGTCCTTCCTTCATCCCTTCCTTCCTCCCTCCCTCCTACCTTCTTTCCTCCTTCCATCCCTCCCTCCCTTCCTTACTTCTGTCATTCCTTCCTCTCTCTCTTTCCTTCCTTCCTCCCTTCCTTCTTTCCTTTACTCCCTTCCTTCCCTCCCTCCTTTTCTTCCTTCTTCCTCCCTTCTTTCCTTGACTCAAACACAACAGGAGGGTTAATACAGGATGTAACATTATTAAGTTATTATGACTTTATGTGATTAGTTCACACACTTCATACATTAATTGTTTTATTTTAATATATTTAGCTGATTTTTTTCTTACATTAAAGTTTATTTAAATTTTTCTTTTAGCCTCTGACAAAAAAAAATCTTATTTCTGTGATAAAGTCAGTCGTCAGTTTATTTTAATAAATATTTCTGTACAACTTTAAAACTGAATATGTGAAAAATGACCGTTATGTTTATTCTCATAGAAATAATAATAATAATATTTTATGTAATTTGGTCAAATATCAATAAATGTATGAAATAACTGATTTAACTAAAGATCAATTTAATGTAAACCAGTCACATAAAGTCATAATGTTACATCCTGTATTAGTTTGTGCATTAAATCATTGTGAGTCGTTCATTAGTTAAATATTAGTCCACTGTGATTATAAAGTCTCACTGAAGGTTCAAACATTAAAAAAAGAGCATGGCAGAGATTCTTACAGCCGAGGTCACACAGAGTTTAAATGTAACTTAAATCCAAAGCCGATCGTCCTTCAACTCATCCAGTAAAAACCTCAGAGGGGAAAAGTTCCAGTTTTTAATCCTGAAGATTGTCAGTGAGCCGAGTCGCTCGTGTTCAAACCGTCTGGGGTCAAAACCCGAAAACTTATCAGGAACAAAAGCTTCTAGTAACATCTGAACTTCGTAGGCGTCACACGGAGAAACCGAAGAAACAACAGCTGACAAACATTTCACATGAACTCAAAATCAGTCAGTTTTCTTTTGAGCAGTTTTTTTTAAACTCTGCAGCGTCTCAATGATCCGTTTCATTCTGGATCATTTCATATTTCACCGCTGAGCTTTTTATGTGTTGATTTAACCCTCCTGTTGTCCTTGAGTCAAGGAAGGAAGGAAGGGAAGGGAGGAAGGAAGGAGGAAGGATGGAAAGGAGGGAGGAAGGGGGGGAAGAAAAGGAAAGGAAAGGAAAGGAAAGAAGGAAGGAAGGTATGAAAGAAGGACAGAGGAAAGAAAGAGAGGAGGAGGGAGGAAGGAAAGAAGGAAGGGAGGAAGGAATAAGGAAGGAAAGGAGGGAGGAAGGAAGGAAGGAAAGGAGGGAGGAAGGAAGGAAGGAAAGGAAAGAGGAAGGAGGCAAGGAAAGAAGGAGGGAAGAAAGGGGGATGGAAGAAGTACAGACGGAAGGAAGGAAGGAAAGAAGAATAAGACGGGGTCAATTTGACCCGGGAGGACGACACAAGGGTTAATAAATCGTTAAACTTGGATGCAGACGACGCTCAGCTGTCCGTCTCGACGCTTCCTGATCATTTACTGTCAGGTTTATAACTCGTTTACATTCTGTCGCCTTTAAAAACATCTTTCTGTACAAACAATAAAAAAAAGATGAAAGAACAGAAACATGAACATGGTGCAGCAGATATTTGTCTCATTTTTAAGGTTTTAGATGCTGCTGAGGTGAAGTACAGACCTGAGTCTCAGGATCTGCTCCGAGCTAGTTTGGGTGTGTTGGAGTTTAAAAGTCAGACGGATCCTCCGGCCGTCCTCACATGGTGAACGACGAGCCTTTATCGCTGGATCCGTCCACCGAGCGGCGGGACACGTACATCTCAGAGGTGACCCTGGAGAAGCGGCGCGGGGCGATGTACTTCTTACCCAGACACCACAGGTCCTGGACGATCCTCCTGAAGTGGTTCCTGAACTTCACCCCGACGAAGGCGTACAGCACCGGGTTCAGGCAGCAGTGCAGGTAGGCGATGGTCTGCGTCACCGTGGTGGCCACCTGCACGGCGTCCGCTTCATCACACGACTGCAGCTCAAACATGTTGGTGGTGTCGTAGAGCAGCACTGCGTTGTAAGGCAGGTGGCAGACGATGAACACCGCCACCACGACCAGCACCACCCGCACCGCCTTGTGCCGCTGGAAGTTTCTGGCTTTCAGCAGGGTGCCGATGATGAAGCTGTAGCAGAAGATCATGATGAGCAGAGGCAGGAAGAAGCCGATGGACAGCTGGATGCTGGGGACGACTACCTTCATCGTCCAGGCCGTTTGGTTGTCCGGAAACCGGAGCTCGCAGACGTGCTCGACATGGTGAGTATTATTCAGCTCCGTCTCGTTTATGAATGTGTTGATGGTGTGCGATGGCGTGTACCAGTGGAAGTAGTAGAAGGTGGGGACGGACAGCAGCAGAGCAACGGTCCAGACGACGGCGCAGATGACGCGGCTGTAGGGCAGCGAGCGAAGCCGGAAGCTGCGTCGAGCCTGGACGATGGCGATGTAACGGTCGGTGCTGATGCAGGCGAGCAGCAGCATGCCGCTGTACAGGTTCACGCTGTAGCTGCCGCGCAGCAGCTTGCAGGCGATCGGCCCCATCGACCACGACGTCAGCTCGTTGTAGACGATGAGAGGCAGCGCCACGACGAACAGCAGGTCGGCGATGGCGACGTTGAGCAGGTAGACGTCGGTCATGGACTTGGCCTTCTTGTAGCAGGCGTAGGTGACGATCACCAGACTGTTACCTATGAAGCCCAGGATGCAGATGATGGAGTGGACATACGGGCCGATCACCTTCTGCACACTTTGGTTGTTCTGGTTAGAACAAGGTTCAAAAAACTCAGTGTCGTTACCATAATCGTAGCCATCGTAATAGTAAGCTTCAGTATCCATCTTCCTCTGCTTCTACTGTGAACACAGGACAGACAGAAGGTCAGTTTACTGTGAATGTTGCTACGATCATTTATGCAAACATTAAAGAGCTCAATGCAGAAAGTCCAGATTCAGAAGCTGATGTTGGATTGTGAGATTGAAACGCAGCAGATCTGAAGCAAAGACCAAAGCAGTGATGTTTTTTAGGAAGAACCAGGACTGGAGAGGTTCTGGGTTTCAGTCCTGACTCTGCAGCAGCTTTTAAAGATAGTGAAAATGTTCATTTATAAAGTATTTTATATTGAAACATTTCTCTCCTTGTACTGACTACACTACTTCACTTTTATGAAAATGTTTTGAGTTAAATGGTGAATAGACTGTTCTTATAAAGCGTTTTTCTAGTCGTATGATCAGTCAACATCTCTCATTCACACACTGATGACAGGAACCTGCTCATCAGGAGGAAACCAACCATTCACATACTGTTGGCATAGCAAAGGGAGCAGTTTGGGGTTCATCTTCCCCCCACGGACCAGCGTTGTAATATATTACACATTACTCGTCACTTTCAAAAAAAGGTAATGTGTTACGTTACTTAATTACTCCGTGTGGAAAGTAATCACACTACTAGTTACATTACTCCTTGGTATTACTCAGAGGTCAGAGGTCAGGCAGTGTGCATGAAACAAACCTTTGATTATTTTTTTACCCGCCAAATTTACTTGTGTAACTTTTTCTTTTTTTTAAGTATATTTTTTGGGGCCTCTTGCCTTTAATGCCTTTAATGTACAGGTAAGTAGAGAGAGACAGGAAACTGGAGGCAGAGGTGCAGGATAGGACCACTCGGTGTGGGATTCGAACCTGCAGCGAGGACTGTAGGCGGGTGCTCTACCCACTGAGCCAAACACCGCCTTGTTTAGTAACTTTAATGTGATTACAGTTAAACACCACCCTGAACACATCGACCTGCTGACTGAAGGAGCCGGGAATCGAACCTGCTCTACTTCCTGATCCACAGAGTTCATTTCATTAAAGGATTAAAAAATATGAAACTAAATGAAAAGTTACCTTTGAAGGGCCAAGTTTCACGATCCAAACCTTTAAGGTGTCGACCGAAATGAATCAATACCAAGTAATATCTAAACGTCTCCCTGCAATTGATCGTTTTCGGCCCAGAGATAGAAAATATGAACATTTATAAGTGTTCATGGATTCATAAATATCAATAATATGAAGAGTTTCAAAATGCTTCTCTTCACATGACGGCTGGTTTCAGGTTAAAGGTTAAAGGTTTAGTTCTGGTGCTGTAGAGGCAGATATGTGTGCATCATAAGTGTAGCGACTACTTTTCCAAAAGGCCGCTGAGAGACTTAGTCGGCTCTTATCTGTGACACGTCCACAAAGTCATACTGAAGTCCAGATGACGTTTTTACTGCAGTTTATTTGAATGAAAAAATCAAAAAGGACTGAAGGACAAGCAGCTGTTCCACAAACATATAAAAACCCTGATGTGATCCGACTGTAAGAATAAAGTGATGACACACGATGGTGATGATGATGACGATGGTGACGGTCAACAGAAAATATCGGAGCTCTACTATGTAAACTACGTGTTTTGACTGTAAAACCTTTATTGACCTGGAGCCTGGACCTAGAAGAAGTCAACTCTGTGGTGATGGATTATATACAGATAGGGAACTTTGAGTAGTAGTAGTTTAAAAAGTGGGGTTTGAACAGGGACATGTACCCCAGTAAATAAGGCAAATAATCAATGATTGCAGGTATTAATCCAAACTGAAGACGAGGGGTGTACCGACTACTTTTCTGAAAGGCTGCTGAAAGACTTAGTCGGCTCTTATCTGTGACATGTCCACAAAATCATACTGAAGTCCAGATGACGTTTTTACTGCAGTTTATTTGAATGAAAAAATCAAAAATCAAAAAGGACTGACCAGCAGCTGTTCCACAAACATATAAAAACCCTGATGTGATCCGACTGTAGGAATAAAGTGATGAAAGACGATGGTGACAGTCAACAGAAAACATCGGAGCTCTACTAACTTCCCTTTGTCCAAAACTCCCGCCGCCTCCCAGGTGAACAGGTAAAATAAGGGGAAACCACACCCATGTGTCAATCAATAACATGGTGAAGCAGCTTTTAGCAGTTATGCTGCACACAACTGGAACAAACTACCAGCAGAACTGAAATCAGCCCCAACAGTGAACACTTTTAAATCCAGGTTAAAAACATTTCTCTTCTCCTGAGCTTATGATTGAGCTCTTTTAACCCTTAAACAGGCAACGTGCACCAGGAGACACAAACTCTTTAAACTTCCTGTCGTCCTCCCGGTTCAAATTGACCCCTTCTGTTTTGACTGTTCCTTCTTTCCTCCCTTACTTCCTTCCTTTTTTCCAACCCTTCCTTCCTTCCTTTCTTCTATCCATCCTTCCTTCCTTCCTTCCTTCCTCCCTCCCTCCCTCCCTCCCTCCCTGCCTTCCTCCCTCCTTTCCTCCCTCCTTTCCTTCCTTCTTCCTCCCTTCTTCCTTTCCTTCCTTCTTCCTCCCTTCCTTCCCTTCCTCCCTCCTTTCCTTCCTTCTTCCCTCCTTTCCTTCCTACCTTCCTTCTTCCTCCCTCCTTCCCTTCCTTCTTCCCTCCTTTCCTTCCTACCTTACTTCCTTCCTCCCTCCTTCCCTTCCTTCCCTTCCTCCCTCCTTTCCTTCCTTCTTCCCTCCTTTCCTTCCTACCTTCCTTCTTCCTCCCTCCTTCCCTTCCTTCTTCCCTCCTTTCCTTCCTACCTTACTTCCTTCCTCCCTCCTTCCCTTCCTTCCCTTCCTCCCTCCTTTCCTTCCTTCTTCCCTCCTTTCCTTCCTACCTTCCTTCTTCCTCCCTCCTTCCCTTCCTTCTTCCCTCCTTTCCTTCCTACCTTCCTTCTTCCTCCCTCCTTCCCTTCCTTCCCTTCCTCCCTCCTTTCCTTCCTTCTTCCCTCCTTTCCTTCCTACCTTACTTCCTTCCTCCCTCCTTCCTTTCCTTCCTTCTTCCTCCCTTCCTTCCCTTCCTTCCTCCCTCCTTTCCTTCGTTCTTCCCTCCTTTCCTTCCTTCTTCCCTCCTTTCCTTCCTACCTTACTTCCTTCCTCCCTCCTTCCTTTCCTTCCTTCTTCCTCCCTTCCTTCCCTTCCTTCCTCCCTTCTTTCCTTCGTTCTTCCCTCCTTTCCTTCCTCCTTTCCTTCCTTCCTTCCTTACTTTAGGTGCAAATGACATAACTAGTAAGGATTTTTTACATCTAATTTTCCACTCCTGCCTGTTTAAGGGTTAAAGCACTTTACATTTTAATCTTTCATTTGCACTCTTTGTCCTTTTAATGATTTTAAAGCTAATTTATAATTTTATGCTGCAATCATTTTATTTATGACTTTCTATTTTTCTGTACTTTGTTTTTATTATGGGGGTGGGGGTTAATTGTATGTTTTAAGTTTCTCAAATTACATGTTTTTCTGTTTTATGTAAAGCACATTGAGTTGCCATTGTGTATGAAATGCGCTATATAAATAAAACTGCCTTGCCTTGCCCTCCTTCCTTCATTCCTTCATTCCTCCTTCCTCCCTCTTTCTTCCCCTCCTTTCCTTCCTTTCTTCATTCCTCCTTCCTTTCCTTCCTTCTTCCTCCCCCCTTCCTTCCTTCCTCCTTTCCTTCCTTCCTTCATTCCTCCTTTCTTTCCTTCCTTTTTCCTTCCCCCTTCCTTCCTTCCCTCCCTCCTTCCTCCCTCCTTTCCTTCCTTCCTTCATTCCTCCTTCCCCTCCTTCTCTCTTTCTTTCCTCCCTCCTTCCTCCCTCCTTTCCTTCCTTCCTTCATTACTCCTTCCCTCCTTCTCTCTTTCTTCCCCCCTTTCCTCCCTTCTTCCTTCCCTCCTTCCTTCCTTCATTCCTCCTTCCCTCCTTCCTCCTTCCTTCCCCCCTCCTTTCCTCCCTCCTTCCTCCCTCTTTTCCTTCCTTCCTTCATTATTCCTTCCCTCCTTCTCTCTTTCTTTCCTCCCTCCTTTCCTTCCTTCTTCCTTCCTTCCTTCCTTCCTTCCTTCCTTCCTTCCTTTCCTTCCTTCCCTCCTTCTCTCTTTCTTTCCTCCCTCCTTTCCTTCCTTCTTTCCTTCCTTCCTTTCCGTCCTTACCTCATTCTCTTTCTTTCCTCCCTCCTTCTCTCTTTCCTTCCTCCCTCCTTCATTCCTCCTTCCTTCCTTCCCTCCTTCCTTTCCTCTGCTTCTTTATATATAAATAAAACTGCCTTGCCTTGCCGATGCATGTGACGTAACACGTGCAGCTGAAGCAAATATAAACATAAACCAAACATATTTTGGCTCCTACAAAAAGTGAAAAGTGAAAACAAAGGTGGGGGGGGGGGGGGGGGGGGGGGTGTCGTAACAAGCCTTGTAAGGAGTTGTTTTCACCATGTTGGTTTTGGCAACTCCTTGTATTGATATTCCCAAAAGGAGATCAGGTCGCCAACACTTCCGAGAATCTTAGCTGGAACGTGTCAGGTCACAATAACAAGTGACACCCCGCACGCCGACGGGAGTATAAAGAGTCTGGAGTCCCCTCCTTCCATCCTCCCTTCCTTCTTTCTTCCCTCCTTCCTAATCCCTTTTCCTTCCTTCCTCCCTCCCTCCTTCCTACCTCCTTTTCTTTCTCCTTTCCTTCCTCCCTTCCTTTCCTTCCTCCTTCCTCCCTTCCTTCTTTCTTCTGTCCTTCCTTTTCTTCCTCCCTCCCTCCTACCTTCCTTCCTTCCCTCCCTCCTAACTTCCTTCCTTCCTTCCTTCCTTCCTTCCGGGTCAAGCACACAATAACAGGTGACACCCGCACGCCGACAGGAGTATAAAGAGTCTGGAGGGGCGGGTTAGAGTTAGGGTGAGGTGTTCGGGGCTGTTTGACGACTTCTGTTCTCAGTCTCTTACTTTAAACCCTCGTGTCATCAACCCGGGTCAAATTGACCCCGTCTTATTCTTCTTTCCTCCCTTCCTTCCTTACATCTGTACTTCCTCCATCCCTCTTTCTTCCCTCCTTCTTTCCTTCCCTCCTTTCCTTCCTTCTTCTTTCTTTCCTTTCCTCCTAACTTCATTCCTCCCTCCTTTCCTTCCTTCCCTTCCCTTTTTCTCTCTTTCTTTCCTCTGTCTTTCCTTCCTTCCTCCCTTCCTTCCTTCCTTGACTCGAGGACAACCGGAGGATTAAAGGTTACTGAAGTTAAGTGTTTTAATCGATGTTGAGCTCCAGTTGTTGTTCAAACAAACAGAACTTGATTGTTTTTATGAGTTAAACGTGTGAAACTACTTCAGACTTTATGTTTTCATGCTGCTGTTCACAAGAGGAAACTTAATTATTTGAAATATAAAAGTCATAAATGTTCAAAGATGTGAACTGAGAACAGAAATGTGTGTTTCTCTCTTTGACTTTCTCTCAGTTTCATTGAGTCTGAAGTCGAAGGATCAAATGATTCCACGCTGATATTTAAATGATATGAAAGTGGCACAGATGTTGCTGTGTTTGGTAAATCGTCTGACGGGAGGGTTTTTTATTTTTTTTTTATTTGCTCAGATGAGAAACGTTCCAGTTTGTGGTCAATTGATGTTGATGTAGTGTTTTTGCTCAGGTGTGAAAGCAGAGAGGAAGTTTGCAGAGAATGAGGTCAGTTCAGCTGAAACAGAGCAGAGTGACCCAATTTATGAGATCTGCGGTTTCTGCTTCTGCTGGTCGATCACACATAAGACACTCTGTGAAACTTCACTCCTCCGTTACTCAGCGAGTCAGAAAATTACTTAAGGTTTCCATATTGTGTTTGAAATCACAAGTTTTTCTTACTGAATTTAAATAAAGTTCACATACGTGCCGGGTTTCCCATTAATGAGTCTGCAGCAGCGTCTCAGTGAGCTGAACTCTGCAAACGTTACGAAGCTTTAAGGCCGAGAGGTTTATTGAGTCTAAAAGACAAATCAACGTATTTTCAAACGAGGTGTAAGACGAGACGTTATGTTCTTTTGTGCAGATTATTATATTATTAAATTACTGAAGAGCAGCTAACGTTAGTGGCTGCTCTGCTGCAGGAGTATGAATAACTTCACACATTCAGCATCAAATTTCTGCTTTTAATCCATTTAGAGAGAATATATTAGAGGATTATGGCAAAAATGTCTAAGTGGTGTAACCATAAAAACTTTGTACCAAATAATTCAACTTGCTTAAAAACAGTAAATAGTCAATAAAACACCTTCCTTCCTTCCTTCCTTCCTTCCTTCCTTCCTTCCTACCTAACACCATATCAACTAGTGTGGCATGATCTTACATTATAACTTTTATATTAAATAAAGCTAATGGAATACTATTGTTCTAAATATTACATTTCATCTGGTTACCATGGAGACCAGGAAACATTTACATGTTTTAAATGAAGTCATTATTAGTATAAGTCCACTTAAACACACTGTAGCTGATACAATATTTAATATTTACTATTCTTTTGTGGTTACACCATTTGACATTTTCAGGAGCATTCAGTCTTTTGGTATAAAATGGGTCAAATGTCATTTCAAATCTCTCTTATTGATCTTTTTTTAATATATTGATTATATTGAACTGGGCGTAACCTCCATGATGTCTTGCTGCGGAGTTCAGTCCGAATTTATCTCCTTTTAAAAGAATAGTCAGTATAAACAGAAGGAATTTAATCAATTAATAAATCAGTTAAACTAGTTTTAAAAGCAGCATCAGGTTTGTTAAAATGTACATTTAGTATTTTTGTTGGTTTTCTAGATAAATTCAGACTGAACTCCGCAGCAAGACATCATGGAGGTTACGCCCAGTTCTGTTTAAGGTCTTTTTCTGTATTCATCCATTTATAAAACAATTATTAAAACAATAAAACCTTTAATTACACATCGATCGGTTTTCTCTAATTGATCTTTTTTTAATATATTGATTATATTGAACTGGCCGTAACGTCCATGATGTCTTGCTGCGGAGTTCAGTCTGAATTTATCTATAACCTTCGTGTCGTCCTCCCTTCCTGCCTTCCTTCCTTCCTTCCTTCCTCCTTTCCATCCTTCCCTCCCTCCCTTCCTTCCTTCCTCCCTTCCTTCCTTCCCTTCCTTCCTTCCCTTCCTTCCTTCCACCCTTCCTTCATTGAACTGGGCGTAACCTCCATGATGTCTTGCTGCGGAGTTCAGTCTGAATTTATCTGTAAAACCAACAAAAATACTAAATGCACATTTTAACAAACCTGATGCTGCTTTTAAATCTAGTTTAACTGATTTATGGATTCATCATCTCACCAACTCTTATTATCACTGACCCATTTATATTTTGCTCTTTGTTGACTGTTTGTGTTTTTTAGGACGGAGTTATAAACCGGCTCAGGTCGGACTCGTTAACGTGCAGATATTATTATATAAATATATTATCATGTTATTTAAGTTCCTCAAACACTTTAAGAGATATTTTAAATCATCATGTTTCAGCCCTGAGTTTTGTCTGCAGGCTTCAGTCTTGTCTTGTTTTCGGCCTGTGAGGCTCAGAGTTTGACATGACCTCGTTAACGTGCAGATATTTACATATTTATATATTTACATATTATTTATTTTAAAGTTCCTCAAACGCTTCGTGTTCCTGCTCGTTACTTCCGCTGCTCTGTTTGTCCTCTGCGACTTCCCGTATTTCAAATGTCAGCTCAGATAAATCGAGTCCGTTTTATTCTCGTCGTCTCGACTTCACGTTTTTTATTTTTAAGAGTCTTAAATTTAATCTGAAATCTGTTTCCTGTTTCCTGTTTGATGTTTGATGTTTGATGTGAGCAGAGAAACGTCCTGCAGGTGGCGCTACAGGAAGCAGCTC
>JAJDFG010000232.1:402500-415000 GCA_021039105.1 Scomber colias | reverse complement strand
TTACGTGATGAAACAGATTATGTAACGTGTTGCTACGAGTCGCTCAGATTAGATCAGATTCACTTTGTTTCTGTTTCAGGAGCAAATATTTCACTTTGAAGTTAAAGTTCGTCTCAAACCTGAAATCTAACAGTCATTAAATAATAATATTAATATTTATAAAGCGTTTAAATCAGTGTTTCATACAGCAGGAATAAAATAATCACATTCAACAAATCAGAATAAAATGAGATCAAAGAGAAATCACCATCACCCCCAGACTCTGAGGTTGGGTACCAAGCCCCAAAAACTAACTACGACACAGAGAGCGTTAACACAAGAAGCTGAGACTGAAAAACAAACTATTTGGTCCTCAACACGCCAAAAACCAAAGAACTGATTGTGGATTACAGAAGGCTTTACACAATCAGGATTTTTGGGGGCCGATCACATCTTCTTTGTCCACGCTGCGTTTTTTAAACTCGGCTGCGATCCGATCTGATATAGCCGATCAGATCGGCGTAAAGCCTAGTTTACAGAAGCAGGAAGTCCATTCTTCAGTCAGGTTGTGGAGATGCTGCTCATAAGAACCTCAGATGGAGAACCAACACCTTAGAGGTTGTGAAGAAGGCCCAACAACGCCTCCACTTTGTGAGGATCAACAGAAGTTAGAGCTCCTACTTAATGCTGCTATAGGCTTAGACTGCCGGGGGACTCCCATGATGCACTGGGCTCCCCTCTCCTCCTCCCTCTCTCTCTCTATACATCTATATGGATGGATAGAGAGAGAGAGAGGGAGTTTTTTCTCTCCACTGTCACCAAGTGCTGCTCATGTGGGAATGTTGGGTCTCTTTAATCCATCCCATCCATCCATCCTCTTCCGCTTATCCTGGTCGGGTCTCGGGGTCTCGGGGGCAGCAGCCTAAGCAGTGAAGCCCAGACTTCCCTCTCCCCAGCCACTTCGTCCAGCTCATCCCGGGGGATCCCGAGGCCTCCTCATCTGGCGCCTCTCGACGCGGAGAGACAGCCCTGGCGGAGTCCAACCCTCACTGGAAACAAGTCAGACTTATTACCGGCAATGTGGACTAAGCTCTGACACCAGTCATACAGGGAACGGACGGCCCGTATCAGGGGGTCCGATACCCCGTATTCCCGGAGAACCCCCCACAGGACTCCCCGAGGGACACGGTCGAATGCCTTCTCCAAGTCCACAAAACACATCTGGACTGGTTGGGCAAACTCCCATGCACCCTCAAGGATCCTGCAGAGGGTGTAGAGCTGGTCCACTGTTCCACGGCCTGGACGAAAACCATAATGCTCCTCCTGAATCCGAGGTTCGACTATCCGACGGACCCTCCTCTCCAGCACCCCCGAATAGACCTTACCAGGGAGGCTGAGGAGTGTGATCCCCTGTAATTGGAACACACCCTCCGGTCCCCCCTTCTTAAAAAGAGGGACCACGACCCCAGTCTGCCAATCCAGAGGCACTGCCCCCGATGTCCACGCGATGCTGCAGAGTCGTGTCAACCATGACAGCCCCACAACATCCAGGGCCTTGAGGAACTCGGGGCAGATCTCATCCACCCCTGGGGCCCTCCCACTGAGGAGCTTTTTGACCACCTCGGCGACCTCCACCCCAGAGATAGGAGAGCCCACACCGAGTCCCCCGGCCCTGCTTCCTTACCGGAAGACGTGTTGGTGGGATTGAGGAGGTCTTCGAAGTATTCCTTCCACCGATCCACAACGTCCCGAGTCGAGGTCAGCAGCGCACCGTCCCCACCGTACACAGTGTTTACGGCGCACTGCTTCCCCCTCCTGAGACGCCGGATGGTGGTCCAGAATCTCCTTTCGAAGCTGTCCTGAAGTCATTTTCCATGGCCTCACCGAACTCCTCCCATGTCCGGGTTTTTGCCTCAGCGACCACCCTAGCTACACTCCACTTGGTCTGCCGGTACCTGTCTGCTGCCTCCGCAGTCCTACAGGCCATAAAGCCCCCCGACAACTGAGCTCCTGGGGTCATTGGGACACCGCAAACCCCTCCACCATGGTAAGGTAGTATCTCAGGGAGGGGTGTAAATAAATCTGCAATATATAAATGTGCAACATGCAGAAGTTCCTGAGATTATATAAAGAATAATCTCTTATTGTTCTCTGTATGATTGTACAGTTATACAGAGAACATTAAATGTGCAATGTGCAGAAATCTGAGATATATCTTTATGTGCAATGTTCCTGGGACTTACATACAGTAGCAAGCTAAGGTAAATACACTGGTGCATTCTGTTGTACATGTGCAGCATCAGTCTGTTTAACTGTGAGTTGCATAGTTTGAGTCTTAATCCCAGTAGTCAGTGGAGTGGGAGGTAGTGGGAGCTGTGGTGTAGAGCAGTCTGATGGCTGATGGTATGATCTACATGTTCAGTCTGTTCAGTCTGTCAGGCTGCTGTGACCTCTGACCTCTGACTGTGACTAGCTTTTTGTTTTTGACTGTTTGGATAAAAACGGGATGAACTCTGTCAACATACAGTGAATTCAACACTAACTGCAGGAGGTAGACGATGAATCTCTCTACAACATAAACTGCTGTACACATTCTGACAGCTGAGAGCGTCCATCTCTTGTGCTGAAGACGAAGAAGGACAGAGACGGTGAAGCACTGTGGTTGAACTCAGATGAACTAGCATGACTCTGTGTTTTCTAAGAAGAGTGGCATGACTACAAATATTCAACACAGACAGAAAGACACATTGTCACAGATACACCATTGTTTCGACCACAGTGTGAACTTGTTGCATCTGCAATGCAACTTGTTGCATTGTTGGACAGTTACTACTCAAATTAAAGCTGAGACTTCGTACTTTGATTCAGTATCCTTTATTTTATTTTAAAGCCTCAAGAACAAAACAATACGACTGTCCAAATACTTAATGTCTGAACTTTACATGCAGTGGAGCAACAAAGAGGAAGTGACACACGAAGACGCCTCATCTCACCTCAACACTCATAGCGGTCATTGGCTGCTGAGCCGAGGTGCCAGTCAGACTCTCACCTGACAAATTTAAACTTTATAAACAACCACAACCCTGCAAAGAGGATGGAAGCACAATCAACCCCTAAAACCACCAGCACACACATAATTCAATGCAAACACAAAAACACAACACAGCATTTTCCTTGTTCCCATGAACAACCAAACAACCAGCGGTGCCCTTTTCCCAAACCCAGTCAGCATGTTACGATCATACAAGTCGGTTCCCCAAAACGGTCCTAAAGATGTAGAAACTAAATCAGTGTTACAGTGACCTGTTCTCTGGTTATAAAGAAGATTAAAGCTGCAGACAGTTCAACCAGTCTGGACAACAGCAAGGTCCACACACTAGGCGTGTCTCCACTGCAGGAACTTCGGGGTAATTTTACGGGGCCAGCCCCGTTGGTGCGTGTCTCCATTGCAGGAACCTCCCCCACAGGGCCATTTACAGGAACTTTTACGGGGGCCAACGGAGTACCTATTCCAGGGTATGTACTATGTTTCGGCCCTGAAAAGCTCCTGGGTGCGGCTTTAGGTTAACCCGGCGCTGATTGGCTAAGCCTAGAGGAGCTCTGACACCATCAGAAAGCACCAAAACAACCAGCATTTTCATTTTTAGAAGGTCAGACACACTGTCACAGATACACCGTGTGAACAGTGTTCCCATAAACAACAACCAAACAACCAGCGGTGCCCTTTTCCCAAACCCAGTCAGCATGTTACGATCTTACACGTCGGTTCCCCCAAAACTGTCCTAAAGATGTAGAAACTAAATCAGTGTTACAGTGACCTGTTCTCTGGTTATAAAGAAGATTAAAGCTGCAGACAGTTCAACCAGTCTGGACAACAGCAAGCTCCACACACTGTCACCATCTGTCTGCTATTAGAAGTATTAACATCATAATATTTACAGCTAGAACTTTGAGGGAAACATAAGAAATGTGCAAAAACCTATTTAAAAGTAGATCTGAAGCTAATATGAAGCTTCAGTCGTTCTAATGAGTCAAATCCTTCCTTTCCTCCTTTCCTTCCTTCTTCCTCGACTCGAGGACAACATGAGGGTTAAATCTACTGAACTTCTGTTGTTTTACTCCTAAAACGTTGCATCAGTGTTTGTAATTTGTCAAACTGCAGACAAGAAGGAAAGTTGTGATAATATTCTGTTATTGAGTCACTTGATGATGTAGCGGACTTACGGCTGAACTTCATCTGACCAGCGTCGCCATGTTGGATCGGCCTACTGTGGTTCATCGTTATTTAAAGTATAAACTGCTTCTGTTGTTTCCACATTTTCACCAAAACACTTTACACACCTCTCATTTCTCAGAAAGATAAAATGAGCAAAGAGGAACTAAAAGGCGTCAGACCACTAGACCATCATGTGGAGGAGCATGTTGGCGCCCGTTCCACCGAACCCACACGACTGAAGCGTTGTATGAATACTAGACTCTCTGATAAAGTTACAGCACAACCTTCATTTATGTAATAAATCAGATAATTGTGTTGAGTGTGTTGGAAACCTACAACAGCAGATTCACCTTTCTTCCTTTTGTGGAGAGTTTTTTGATATTTCAAGTAATTTTCTTAGTTAAAATGAGGTCTGTAGACCCTTTAGAAAGGCTCATTTATTATAGCTTGACTTTTCCTAATGTGAGCCACAGATTACAAAACTAGAAATAAAATGGCTTTAAAATAACAAACAGACTGAGAGACAATCTGATGTCTGATGAGATGAGAAATCAGACATGACCTGTCATGCTCTGCTACCTTCGTATTTATTTTAATTTATATGATTGAACTGGTTTGCTTACATTGTTCTTGGTATGATGCAATGGCAATAAAGATTTATCTTATCTTGCTGAGCACCTGCATAGAGAGTAACCACCTTAGATCATATCTACTATCACCATGACGACAACCATAACTGAGACCAATCAGCTGATATACTAGATAAACCCGAACCCAACACATTACCCCCCCATGGAGAAGGAGGCGGCATCTTCTTCTGCCAGCAAGTGAAACAGAAACTACTGTATTTATTTTAATTTATATGTGATGATTGAACTGGTTTGTTTACAGTCGTTGTTATTGGTATGATGCCATATGATGACCATAACTGAGACCAATCAGCTGATATACCAGATAAACCCGAACCCAACCCTTTACCCCCCCCCCCCCCCACACACACACACACCCCCATGGAGAAGGAGGCATCTTCTTCTGCCAGCAAGTGAAACAGAAACTACTGTGAGACTCTGCTACTTGAATGTTGTAAACTTGGTTATTTTAATGCACCGTCACATCGTTGGAACGTAATGAGCTTATAAACACAACTGTTATATATTTTTACTATTATCATTATTTCAGGAATCTTAATGTAAAGCAAGAAAAATGGTTTTATGATTTATTTTAGTCAAACTTTTTATTTTCTTTCTTTCTCTCTTTATTTTTTGTTTTGTTTTTATTTAGTGCTGTCAGCGTTAACGTGTTAATTGTGATTAGATTAATGCAATCCATAACGCGTTAATAATTTTTTTTTAATAGCATTGTAATGTGTCAAGCCTTTTTGTCCCTTCTACTCCCCCGTAGACGGCTCCTCTAGCTGTAGCGCTATGCTTTGAAGTGGCCTCCTGCAGTAAACCTACCGCGCTGATGGAAAGTAAGAGAGCTACTGGACTTTTGAACGGCTTGTTTAACTTTAAAACACTTCCAGACGCTTCAGTTGACAAGTCAAAAGTAAAATGCAACCTGTGTCAAACGGAGTTTAACTACCACCGGAGTACGTGGAGTTTCAGTTAGCACCTCCACGCTTGGCTACACCCAAGTGCAGCCAAGCCAGCCTCAGCTCCACCAAAGGGGAGTTTATGGGCTTAAAACTGCCTTCAAATGTAAAATAACAGGATTTTAAACATGCAATTCAAAACGTGATTAATCCTGATTAACTACAAATTCTGCGATTAATCTCGATTAAAAAATTAATCGTTTGACAGCCCTAGTTTTATTATAATTGTATTTTTCTTGTTTTATGTCTTAATGTTTCCATTTTTTACTGTTAAATCATTTGATATTTAGTTTTTATCATTTTTATTTTATTTCAGTGAAGAATCTTCCAAAAAAAAAAAAACAAAGAAACGTTTCTGGATAAAAATCATTTTATTTTGTGTTTTTAACTTTTAAACTTTACACGCTTAAATAATGCTGAACGCAGAGAGGTGCATGGTGGGAGCTTCAGGAACCAGAGAGGTGCATGTTGGGAGCTTCAGGACCAGAGAGGTGCATGGTGGGAGCTTCAGGGACCAGAGAGGTGCATGTTGGGAGCTTCAGGACCAGAGAGGTGCATGGTGGGAGCTTCAGGGACCAGAGAGGTGCATGGTGGGAGCTTTAGGAACCAGAGAGGTGCATGTTGGGAGCTTCAGGGACCAGAGAGGTGCATGGTGGGAGCTTCAGGGACCAGAGAGGTGCATGATGGGAGCTTCAGGGACCAGAGAGGTGCATGGGGGGAGCTTCAGGAACCAGAGAGGTGCATGGGGGGAGCTTCAGGAACCAGAGAGGTGCATGCTGGGAGCTTCAGGGGAGCTTCAGGGACCAGAGAGGTGCATGATGGGAGCTTCAGGGACCAGAGAGGTGCATGGTGGGAGCTTCAGGGACCAGAGAGGTGCATGATGGGAGCTTCAGGGACCAGAGAGGTGCATGGTGGGATCTTCAGGGACCAGAGAGGTGCATGGTGAGAGCTTCAGGAACCAGAGAGGTGCATGATGGGAGCTTCAGGACACTTCCTCCATGTAGTCGGCATGACTGTGACTCAGCTGAGAGACGCTCAGGTCCTGAGTCGACTCGTCAAACTGCAGGAAGACAAACGTTGTTAAACGCAGAGCAGAGACAGGAAGGAGTTTTATTTTGAAATGCTCTCCGGTCATCGTCACCTTGTCGCTGTGATCCGGTCCCTCGATGGAAACTTCCTCAATCTCCTCGCCGATGCTCAGCTCGCTCCTCGACAGGTCGGAGCGATGACTGCAGCAAACACACAGAAACACATTTCACTTTATTTCTCTACAATCATCACGTTTGACTGTTTAACCCTCCTGTTGTCCTCGAGTTAAGGATGTAAGGAAGGAAGGGAGGGAGAGAAGAAGGAAGGAAGAAGGAAGGAAAGGAGGGAGGAAGGGAGGAAGGAAGAAGGAAGGAAGGGAGGAAGGAAGGAAGGAAGGGAGGGAAGGGAGGGAAGGATGGAAGAGAGGGAGAAGGAAGGAAAGGACGAAGGAAGGGAGGAAGGGAGGGAAGAAGAAGGAAAGAGGGGAGGGAAGACTGAAGGATGGAAGAGAGGAAGGAAGGAAGGAAGGAAGGAAGGAAGGAAGGAAGGAAGGGTCAGTAATAATAAGAGTTGGTGAGATGATGAATCCATAAATCAGTTAAACTAGTTTTAAAAGCAGCATCAGGTTTGTTAAAATGTACATTTAGTATTTTTGTTGGTTTTATAGATAAATTCAGACTGAACTCCGCAGCAAGACATCATGGAGGTTACGCCCAGTTCAATGATTCCCTAATATATTCTCCTTCCTTCCTTCCTTCCTTCCTTCCTTTATTCCTTCTTTCCTTCCTCCCTTCTTCCCTTCCTTTCTTCATTCCTCCCTCCCTTCCTTCCTTCCTCCCTCCCTCCCTCCCTTCCTTCCTCCCTCCCTCCCTTTCTTTCTTCTTTCCTTTCCTCCCTCCCTTCCTTCCTCCCTCCATCTCTTCTTTCCTTCCCTTCCAACGTGATTATGGTTACACCACTTAGACATTTTTCAGTCAGTTAAAGTCTTACCTGTTGAAGTCGTCGTCATATTCAACGTCATCGTCTGTGGAAACAAACAAGTTTGAATGTGTGAAACATCGGCAGGTTCAGACTGAAGCTGGCGGGTTTGGGTGAAGCTGACGGGTTAGGGTGAAGCTGACGGGTTTGGGTGAAGCTGGCGGGTTAGGGTGAAGCTGACGGGTTTGGGTGAAGCTGGCGGGTTTGGGTGAAGCTGACGGGTTAGGGTGAAGCTGGCGGGTTTGGGTGAAGCTGGCGGTTTGGGTGAAGCTGACGGGTTAGGGTGAAGCTGGCGGGTTTAGGTGAAGCTGGCAGGTTAGGGTGAAGCTGGCGGGTTAGGGTGAAGCTGGCGGGTTAGGGTGACGCTGGCGGGTTAGGGTGACGCTGACGGGTTAGGGTGAAGCTGGCGGGTTAGGGTGACGCTGGCGGGTTAGGGTGACGCTGGCGGGTTAGGGTGAAGCTGGCGGGTTAGGGTGACGCTGGCGGGTTAGGGTGAAGCTGGCGGTTTGGGTGAAGCTGGCGGGTTTGGGTGAAGCTGACGGGTTAGGGTGAAGCTGGCGGGTTTGGGTGAAGCTGACGGGTTAGGGTGAAGCTGGCGGTTTGGGTGAAGCTGACGGGTTAGGGTGAAGCTGGCGGGTTTAGGTGAAGCTGGCAGGTTAGGGTGAAGCTGGCGGGTTAGGGTGAAGCTGGCGGGTTAGGGTGACGCTGGCGGGTTAGGGTGACGCTGACGGGTTAGGGTGAAGCTGGCGGGTTAGGGTGAAGCTGGCGGGTTAGGGTGACGCTGGCGGGTTAGGGTGAAGCTGGCGGGTTAGGGTGACGCTGGCGGGTTAGGGTGAAGCTGGCGGTTTGGGTGAAGCTGGCGGGTTTGGGTGAAGCTGGCGGGTTTGGGTGAAGCTGGCGGGTTTGGGTGAAGCTGGCGGGTTAGGGTGAAGCTGGCGGGTTTGGGTGAAGCTGGCGGGTTAGGGTGAAGCTGGCGGGTTAGGGTGAAGCTGGCGGGTTTGGGTGAAGCTGACGGGTTTGAAGGTTTGAAGGTTTGCTTCGTACCTAAATGCAGAGATCCAGTTTTCTCGTTCAGCGTCTTCGAGTCTTTGAATCCTTTTTCTCGTGAGTTCGATGCTGCAGAGAAAAAAAAGCTTCTGACATCAAAGAAAACCTACATTCATATAAACCAGGGGGGTCAAACATGAGGCCCGCGGGCCAGATACGGCCCGCCGAGGGGTGCAATCCGGCCCACTTTCCTTCCTGTGTTCTTTTCCTTTCTTCCACCTGTCCATCCTACCTTCCTTAATTCCTTTCTTCGTTCCTTCCTTCCTTCTGTCCTTCCGTCCATCTGTCCTTCGTTCTGTCCTTCCTTAATTCCTTTCTTTGTTCCTTCCTTCTATCCAATCTTCCTTCTGTCCTTCCTTCAATCTGTCCTTCCTTCTGTCCTTCCTTCAATCTGTCTTTCCTTCCTTTCTTCCTTCTGTCCTTCCTTCCATTCTTCCTTCTGTCCTACCTTCCATTCTTCTTCTGTCCTTCCTTTCTTTCTTCCTTCTGTCCTTCCTTCCATTCTTCCTTCTGTCCTTCCTTCAATCTGTCCTTCCTTCCTTCCTTTCTTCCTTCTGTCCTTCCTTCCTTTCTTCCTTCTGTCCTTCCTTCCATTCTTCCTTCTGTCCTTCCTTCCATTCTTCTGTCTGTCCATCCTTCACCATCCCTCTTTCCTACCTTTCTTCCCTCTTTCCTCCTTCCTTCCCTTCTTATTTCCTTATTTCCTTTCCTTCTTCTTTCCCTCCATCTTTTTAATGATCCGGCCCACATGAGATCAAACTGGTCTGTATGTGGCCCTCGAATGACATGATTAAACTCACCGTTCCTGCTGTGGCTCAGATCTGATGTGCTGATGCTTCCTCCTCCTCCTCTTCCTCCTTCACTTCCTGCTCCTGCTCCTCTTCCTCCTTCACTTCCTGCTCCTCCTCCTCTTCCTGTTTCACTTCCTGCTCCTCCTCGGCCCTCAGACAGGGATCCTGCTGGACTCTCTCTGGCTCCAGACGTTTCCATCTTCCTGAGATACAAACACAAAACTGTCAAACCTTACATTTGGTTCACTGAGCTTCTCAACATAATCAGTAATGAATAATCAATAATCATTAATCAATAATCATTAATCAATAATCAATGATCGGTTAATCCTCACAGACACACCTGCAGCTGGGCTCAGAGCTGTGACTCTGTTCAGAGAGATCATCATCATCAGCCAGAGCAGACAGACTGAGGAAGAGGAGGAAGAGGAGGAGGAAGAAGAAGAGGTAAAGGAGGAAGACGAGGAGGTGAAGGAGGAAGAAGAAGAAGAAGAAGAGGTAAAGGAGGAAGAGGAGGAGGAAGTAAAGGAAGAAGAAGAAGAAGAAGAAGAAGAAGTAGTGAAGGAGGAAGAGGAGGAGGAAGTAAAGGAAGAAGAAGAAGAAGAAGAAGAAGAAGAAGAAGAAGAAGTAGTGAAGGAGGAAGAGAAAAAGGAAAAGGAAAAAAGGCACAAGAGAGAAAAACAGAAAAGTCAAAGTTTCAGTCAGGTTTGTTTCTAACCTTTAAAACTTAAAGATCCAAACTGAGAACTAAACATATAAACATATAAACATATAAATATATAAACTATAAAATATATAAAATATAAATATAACTAAATATATATAACTGACATTTACAATAAAACTTCCAAACCTGCAAATATCATATTCAGGTTTGTCTCTGTTCATTGAGCTGAGGAGGTTTCAGTTTTTATTTCTTTGAACATTAAAATTTATTTTATTATAAAAGTTCAGAATGTGTGAGCAGATCTGAGCGCTCTGATCGGATGGAGAGGAGGAGGAGGAGGAGGAGGACAGGAGGAGGAGGAGGAGGAAGAGGAGGACAGGAGGAGAGGAGGAGGAGGAAGAGGAAGACAGGAGGAGGAGGAGGAAGAGGAGAGGAGGAGGAAGAGGAGGAGGAGGAGGAGGAGGAGGAAGAGGAGAAGAGGAGGAGGAAGAGGAGGAGGAGGACAGGAGGAAGAGGAGAGGAGGAAGAGGAGAGGAGGAGGGGAGGAGGAGGAGGAAGAGGAGAGGAGGAGAGGAGGAGGAGGAAGAGGAGGAGGAGGAGGAGGAGGAGGAGGAGGAGGAGGAGGAGGAGGAAGAGGAAGAGGAGAGGAGGAGGAGGAGGAGGAAGAGGAGAGGAGGAGGAGGAGGAGAGGAGGAGGAGGACAGGAGAGGAGAGGAGGAGGAGGACAGGAGAGGAGGAGGAGGACAGGAGAGGAGGAGGAAGAGGAGAGGAGGAGGAGGACAGGAGAGGAGGAGGAGGAGACTCACTCGTTGAGACTTTTGCCTCGTTTCATGGAGGAGACGACGGACACGCTGAGACTGTCCTTCCTCAGAGGGATGAAGACGAGGAGACACACAGGAGGAGGAGGAGGACGGGGAGGAGGACAGGAAGAGGAGGACGGGAGGAGGAGGAGAGAAGGACAGGAGGAGGAGAGGACGAGGACAGGAGGAGGAGGAGGAGAGGGGGAAGACAGGAGGAGGACAGGAGGAGGAGGAGGAGGAGGACAGGAGGAGGAGGACAGGAGGAGGAGGAGGAGGAGGAAGAGGAGGACAGGAGGAGGAGAGGAGGAGGACAGGATAAGGAGGAGAGGAGGAGGAGACAAAAAGACACAAAACAACCATGTGAACTCCTGTCAGCTGGACAGACGAGGAAGAAGAGAAGGAGACGAGGAAGAAAAAGAGGAGCAGTAGAGGAGGAGACGAGGAAGAAAAGAAGGAGACGAGAAGAGGAGGAGACGAGGAAGAAAAGGAGGAGCAGTAGAGGAGGAGACAGGCTTGTTTAAATCGCAGAGCAAAAAACAAAGTGATTTCTTTCTTTCTGTCTCTCTAGGTATTTAATATTCTATCATTCTTTTGTGGTTACACCATTTGACATTTTCAGGAGCATTCAGTCTTATGGTGCAACTGTCATTTAAATGATATAAAAGCAACAAAAGCTCTGAATGCAGAAAGGAGAGGGGTTAGGGTTAGGGTTGGGGGGGGGGGTGGAGAGAGGAGGGGGGGGGTGAAAGATGGAGGAGAAAAGACAAGAACAGGAAGGAGCAGCTCTGACTTTCTCTCTTTGATTAAATCGTTTCTAAAAGTTTAAAAAGGTTAAAATCAAAGTTTGTTAAGAAGATTAAATAAAGTTATAAAGTTAGAAGAATTAATCTCTTCCTCTTAATCTTCTTCCTTCTCCTGGATTATAAAATATCTCTTAAATACTTTTTTTTGGGGATTGAAAGTGAATAAAAATCAGCTTCATGTGATAAAGTGTCGGTGTGTGACGGTTCAGTTGACAAGTCAAAAGTAAAATGCAACCTGTGTCAAACGGAGTTTAACTACCACCGGAGTACGTGGAGTTTGAGTTAGCACCTCCACGCTAAACACCCAGGTGCAGCCAAGCCAGCCTCAGCTCCACCAAAGGACCATTTTGGAGTGTGGGAGTCGCAGCAGAGCCGTGATTGATTCCCAGTTAAGACACTCTGGTAAGAAATGCTTTACATTATGGGCTTAAAACTGCCTTCAAATGGAAAATAACAGGATTTTAAACATGCTATTCAAAACGCCATTAATCGCGATTAACCCTTTATTGGGCAAATAATTATATTTGGTAACTTCTGTAAATATCCCAAAATATCCTTCCTTCCTTCCTTCTTTCCTTCCTCCCTGCCTTCTTTCT